>JAGFPH010006632.1:0-22364 GCA_018207615.1 Philaenus spumarius
AGGGGCCAGCGACGATGCTGCCCTCTCATGGCGACTCTGGGAACTACTAATGTAGATACCAGTGTCGAGTGCTAGACACCCAATTCGCGCACGCTTAGATGTTTCCTCTGTATTTTTCTTCTCTGTGGTATAGCAAATCTAAGTTGGCCATTTTGTAATATATCGAATTAGCAAGTGAAAAGCTTATTTTTAACTAATATACCAAGACTCAAGGTGGTATCTTAAAAATTTGATGAGCTCTTAGAGCCATCAGATTTATCAACAAGCCTCACGATTTTTTGCTTACCGAACGCTGTAGCCCTTTCGCTATTCCAGTTTCATCAATTTGTGGAATATCAACATCAAATTTGTTTTTCAAGTTGAATACACTAGTATTATTCTCAGTAAGTATGAACTATTTTTCAGTTCTTTTTAAAAACAAGGCTCTTGAATATAGTCTTCTGTTTTACCTATCTCGTTTTAACTACAACACCTTTGGATTCAACGAATCCATTTTCGACATTTTTGAACATATCGATTTAAAAATTTGTACAGAAGTTACAAACACAATTGGTTTTTGCTATACCTATTTTAAAAACTATATTTAAAAGATTGACTAATCTGCAGCCGATCAACACAAGCGTGTTGATGCAAAATTTAAAAAGGTCCAAAATTATACTTTTTTAAGTTACTTGTGCTCTTGAAAGTAAATAATAAAAAAAATTATACTCATTTATCTTGTTTGAATTTATATTTTTAACTTGTAAAAAACTTTTAGGTTTATATTTTGAAAATTTTCTAAACTGGAGGTGTTTAACCTTTTCGCTGCGTAAATCGACTACAGTCGATTTGAGATTTTTACCGTTCACTGCGTAAATCGACTTTAGTCCACAACGTTATAAAAACTTTTCCTTTGGCTGCGTAAGTCGATTATTGTCCCAACTGAACAGAAATGATGTTATTTAACCTCAAGTAGGTGCTGCTCCCTGTTTCTAAGCCAGTGAAAATTTGTAGTATCACGTGTTTTTGTTGACATTTGACGTTCCAACAGGGTGTTTAGTGAAGGTTATATTGTGGTTGTAATGATTTCCTTTGCTTTTATGTGTGTGTTTATGATAATATTTAATTATATTTCTAGTATATATTGCACATGGATGTTTGTTTTACATAATTAAAGTTCTGAAGTGATTTAGTGTTGGCTTAAGAGGCCTATTTTCTTATAACGTAAGTACGTATTGGTGATTAATTCTAGCCTACTGTATAATGAATGAATATTTAAAATAAAACAAATTCTCTTTTTAAACATTTTAAAGTATTTACAATAACAAAATTATTATTACAATATTCCATTATAGAAACAAAATTTGTTGACATTTCAACTTCAAGAAAGTGTAATTTCTATGTGTTAGCTAGGCTAGAATTATATGTTACTGTATCTTTGCTACTTATTACACAATTAATTATTAATTTATGCTTATAAATGTTATCTTATACATGTTTTAATATTAAACTGTTGTAGATTTAATATTTTCATTGTTTTTTATAGTAAATATTATTTAATATGAGTACTTAAAAATATTTAACAATTTATTAAATTTCCATGTTTTTAGGGCTTAAATCATGTTTTTCACACATAAAAAAATTTTTTTTAATGAAAATAGTAGTATATATTAATGCAAGAAATAGTAATAAAGAGATATTTAAGTAAAATTAACCTTAATTAAAAAATTAAAAATTTCACTCATAATTGCAAAATATAGGGAGCTGCTTGGATTTTAATACGCAGCGAAAAGGTTAAAATGAGTTGGTGGGTCTGGTACTCCTAAAATCGAGAAACCCATTGATACAGTAAGTCAAATGGCTCTAGATCAGGTCAATTTCAAGATAACAAGCTCAGACTCAGCATAAATGTTTAAAATATATATTTTAACTTCTATGTTAAGTTTGAATTTGATATATTAAAATTCAGCCCATTTAGAATGAGCCAACTCTACATATATGAATGAGATTTTCCTTTTCTGTGATTTCTGCCGTAGGGCCAATTATTTGTTTTTAACTGTATTTCTAATTTTAGTGAGTAGGCACTTAAAAAAAACTGTTTTATTGAATACAAAATTAAGGGGGGGGAGAGCACAAACACATTTTTTAAACTTTTTTCTTCTCATCGAGATGAACAAATTTTTAAAAAATCCGTCAAAATTGGTTAACCTGCACCGAGTTCCCACACAAATGTCTACTTGTACTATTATTAAATTTTGATTATTTTTTATAATTTTCTTTTTAATAATACTTTGCGAATTTTCTCCAAACAAACCATTGCTCGGGCGAAATAATTACAGAAGACATTTTTATTGAAAAACACTTCCCCCTACAGGGTGGTGTTTTTTATTTTTATTTATCTTAATCCCAGCCCGAAATATTAAGAAATTTTGAAGAAAAAAAATTGTCTCGATTTTTTTTGACTTCGGAAATCGATAGACTGGTAAACTTTTTGTATGTTAATCTACATACTTTATTGTACTTATAAAAAGAATCAGCCGTATTGTAAATTACTGCAACGTTTGGTCTAAAATTACCCCTACCGACTAGCCTAATATTTGTTGCAGTGTAGGCCTATAAATAAAGTCAATAATAGCAGTTTAATTAACCTGATGGAAAAATTTAATTCTGAACGTATTGTAGGGTATAGTCTATAAGAAGTTAAGTTATGTGTACTAATTGGTTTGTTCAACCCGGCATCCTATACAGTAAATACTACAATATTGTATGGACATTTGTTGTCATTACCTTTTAACTTAGCTAATACCCTTCATTCGATTGTTTTGACAGTTACACCATCCGATGGGGAATCAAAAGGGCTACAAAAAAGGTATCTTGACATTTTTCGTTAAAATATACGGTTTTGGAGTAATTTAGGTTTGAAATTTTCAAACAGCCGCCATTTTGAAACGCATGATTGGATTTAATTGTTTATTTTTCTTGAGGTGTATCATTGACAGGTTAAACTTCATGCCAAGTTTGAACTCAATCAGTCAAACCGTTCTCTAGAAATGAATTATTTTGTACAAGAAACAAAATGGCGGATATCTGGAAAACGAAGCGTTTTCGGACCTATGTTTATAGGAACTTTTTTCTTACTTTTTTTATGAGGAATCATATCCTAAAGTCCTGAAGGGTTTTTAGTAAACACCCTGTATATGGAAAACTTATATTTAATATAGCATTAACATTGGATTTATTGTAAGAGCACATAGGCCTATTCACTCATTGTTTTACAAGGTTTTATGAGTTTTACGAAGCTTATCTGTGTATTTGTAATATTCTAGCCTATTGTTTAAAGTAGAAAACCTTTTATAAGTTACATTTTAAAGAAGGGATAGTTTTTTGCATTACTGTACTTAGTAAATGTAGGGTATTTGTAAATCTAGTTACTTCAGTTGATATGTAAATTTATTTAAGATATGCTGTTTGTTCAAATCAGTGGTCTTTTGAATTGAACATAATGGAAAAGTACCTATTAACATTGCACACCCTTGGATATGTAAATCAATGTAAATATTATGAGTTTAGTCGTTAATTATTCATTTGTTGTTCTTTAATGCTAGCCTATGTTAGTTTTCTAAATAGTTAATATTTAAGTTACATATATATATATGGAAAACTTATATTTAATATAGCATTAACATTGGATTTATTGTAAGGGCACATATTCACTCATTGTTTTACAAGATTTTATTAGTTTTACCAAGTTTATCTGTGTATTTGTAATATTCTAGCCTATTGTTCAAAGTAGAAAACCTTTTATAAGTTAAATTTTAAAGAAGGGTTAGTTTTTTGCATTACTGTACTTAGTAAATGTAGGGTATTTGTAAATCTAGTTATTTCAGTTGATATGTAAATTTATTTTAAATAATTTTTTTAGTTTTGCATCAAGTAATTTTATTACAGGTTGAATATTGCATTACTGTACAATTTTAACATTATATTACTTTTTTGATTTAAGTTTTATTTTCATAGTATGATATAACTGTCTTCTGATTATATGTACATTTTCATTCAGTTTACATTTTGAATGTATACCTAATTTTTTCGTATTGACGGGAGGGAATGCTCTTTAGATTATTTTGTGCTTTCTACTAGGCCTACTTTGAAAATAATAATATGCTCATAGTTTACTGTTGAAGGTAATACTATCTTCTACCAATCATTTATCCAACAGTCGATAGTCAATAGATTCATTCTAAAAATACAATTGTATAATGTGGTAATTTGTTATCGTCTTTATATTATGAAATGACCAAATTATTATGTTTAAGTAGAGTAGGCTACAGTATTTTTTATGGTCTATGAAATACAGTAATTTGTAAACCATTTTATCATTCCTACCAAGAGATTAAACACGTTCAACTGCATCATATTTTCTTTTATAATCCTGTGTACTAAAATTAATATCATTTCCCGCAACTATTATAAGGATTTAAGAGTTTTAATTAAAGTATAATTAAAACATTTATTGCTTTACTTTGATAATCCATTTAACTTATTTTGTACTATTGTTCAAGTGTTTTACATTTATTGCTACATGACAATCAAATACAGAACATGTTTGTGACAAGTTTCCTTTACAATTACTTATTGTAGCAGCGGGGACAGCCAGGGAGTCGGGCGCAAGGTTGTTAGAGTACATTAACAACCTTGAGTCAGGCGAGTGTCGCGCGGTGCTGGAGGGGACGATGGGCTAGCCGTAAGAGGCGAGGGGGGGTAGGGGAGGGGCCAGCGACGATGCTGCCCTCTCATGGCGACTCTGGGAACTACAAATGTAGATACCAGTGTCGAGTGCTAGACACCCAATTTGCGCACGCTTAGATGTTTCCTCTGTATTTTTCTTCTCTGTGGTGTATATAATCTTACTTGTAAATACAATCACGGTTTTTCTTACTGCCTAACTGTACAAACTTTTACAGTAACAGCTTTCTTTCTTAATAACAAACTTTTTTTTATAGTAATCCTATACTGTAGTACAAGTTAGTTTTTAAAACTGGAAGGTTTATCAAACCTTAATGGTTTTCTTAACACTATTAATGCAATTAAATAGCTACAATAAAGTAAAATCTTAATTGGCTATTTTACATGTTTTGCTACAGTGAATGTGACCGCAGAATGCCATGTGCAACGTGAGCTTAGCGCCGACTCAGATAAGCGCCTGCAATTTTTGAATAGGCCGGAACTCAGAGGACTTCTTTCCTCTCGCGGACAGTAAGAAGCAAGGTTGTAAGTTACAAACAAAAAATATATATCTATAAGAAAATTTTATTTTCAAAAGGCTAAATTGCACAAACAAAAACTGTTTAAGAACATTACATTACTATTCTACATCTGTCTAGAGTCTATTAGAAGATTTGCAAAAATAAGAGTTTTTATTAGAATCAAATTTTGAAATTAAGCAAACAAGGGAATTAGTGAAGAAAACCGGAATAAAAAAAAATGTTTGTTTAATAACATGGTCTGAAAGTATACCAACAGACTTTAACAATGAAGAGTATTTGTAATGAAATAAAAGTTCACACTTTCTATTTTTATATCACTTTGTATATTACATATCATATCATTAGTCATATAATTATACAAACGAATATGATTGTTTTTATTTCCTTTGTGTCTAACTTTGTCTTGTATTAGTAAAATTATTCATAACATTTAAGTACACATCCACTGACTCTGAAGAGGTCGTTTTGATATGTTAGTGCTGAAGGCAGTCCGCACACGTATCGTTGTGCTATCTTCAAGGAAGCGTTTTTTGTACGCCTGGTCGTTTTTGCCTAGGTAAATGATTGGGGGACCGCTAACGGGGTGTCAAGAGTGAGAAGCGTAGTCGTTTCGTTGTAGGTGCCTTTCAAGCGTTGTGCATTGCAGCCGTCAAGCTTAACTAACGATTACGAACGTGGATGGTTGCAAAATTCCATTCGAAAAAGGGAGGTTGAAAAATAAAGGGAATGTATGATTAACCTAGTTATACGAGAAAAAATGTTGTTGAGAAAGTGTAGGTGGAAATTGGCAAAAGATAATTTATGTATTTTTTAAATACAGTCATATCCTATATATATATATCATATATTATAAAACTGTAGGGCTATTTGTTTAAATTTTATTATATAAAATATGTATTGTATATTTAAGGAAAGATACAAATATTATCTTTAAATCTTTTTTTATTTTATATTAATAGATCAAATGATTTAGAAGTTATTATATTATAGTGAAGATATTAATAATGGAATATAAATGTTTATTTCATTACGAAAATGTAGGAATGTTTCCGAAGTTAAATGAATAGGTATCTCTTCTTTAAAATTGTATAAACTAATATATTGATAATAAAAGGTTGTATTTATATACACTTTCTAACCTCAAAGAAAATCTTATAACATATTATAATATATCCTACATTAGTTCTATAACTCATATTTAAAACAATCAAGTTCACAAGAAATTATTATGATTGATGTTGTTAACATAACCCTGAAAGTTGGAATGGAGCATACTTTCGATTCCTTGACGACAGCTTGATGACCCGTCTGCGGACGTAGAGCGAGGGAAACACAATCGTTATTTCCCAAGCTTGACGATTGTCAAACGCCTCTCTCAAGCGTAGCATAGGCAATGACCCGTGCGCGGACTGCCTAACTGTTAACTGATTGTTTAACACGTTTTATAAATATTTTTCTATAACAACCATGGTCGAGTTTCAACGTGGTCCATTCAATCATAGAGTATAGAACCAGGATCTATTCTATACTCAATGGTTCACCCAACGGTCTTAAAAAATGGTTCTAGGGACGCTTGGTATACAGTAATGCAGAATGCTAAGCAGCCGCAAAGGGTAGGCCGAGTAGACGCGTCGACGTCGCAGCAGCTATGGCTGGGCGGGGGGGTGGGCGCCAACAGCCAGGATCGGGCCCACCTGGTATTCTATACATCTTGCCAAGGTGAATCATGTAACATGTCTCACAGTGTGTATGTTTATGTTGATTGTAAAGGTAGTAAAATGTGCTTATGAATGAATAAACAATTTATTACTTAACATGAAATCGTTATAAAAATCTATTATACAATTTGGTCTTTATCAACTAATAGGTTTTATTAATAACAGATACAAATTAAGAAGGAAATCTGTGACATAGGTGAAAATATTTAGTTTTCACGAATAAATTTACAGATTAACCAATTTCGAGGAAATTAAAATATATACATGTGACACAACAAATCACAAATAATGTTTTCTCCGAAGAAAATATAATACAATTAGTTTAAAACAACATGTATACTTTCTTATATTATATACACTGTTAAGAGTGAAATTTTGTTTAAATTCCAAGTAGAAGAGCATAAACAATAAAAATGTAACTATGAAATAATAAGCGCAATGAAAACGCAAACATTTTACATTCAGTATGCTGTAAATATAATTGTACACTACCACCCTGATACAGCTGTACTGACTGGAATCTTTTTAAAAAACCAAACAAAATAGTAGTAGGATCTCGTCCAATCAATGTGCAGTAATCTAATGGGGACAATAATTATTATTTAAGAAAGCTTTTTAATTTCTGTTAAAAATATTGTTATTTTCAAAATTACTTTTCATTATTTATAACACATGTACACTAATAATTACTACATTCTTATAAAACTTAAAATGTATTCAAACAAATTTTATAATATTAAAAGTATGAACTCTAGTGTAAATCAACCTTAATACAGTTCATTATATGAATATTATGTCAAACATTTACCAGCAATTACAGTATCATGTACTATTTTGTACAATTACAGTACTTGGTGTTACTTGAAATTTAATTGTTACAATTAAAGAGAAGGTGTAAATTATTTTAATGAGTTACAATCCCTTAAAAACATATTCAGTAGAACCTTGGTAATCTGGACATCCGATAATCTTAACACATAATATTTTAATCAACTGGAAAACCTTTATTATGTAGTGTTTGCATACATTATGTTTTAATATATTGTACTTATTTGTTTATCAAGGGTACAAAGTTGTGTTTGTTGCACAAATAAAACGTGACAGTTTATTGAGGATGACTAAGTAAACTTTGACCCGTAATACACACGCAGTTTTTCCTACAGCTGTATTTTTAATTAAAATGCTTTAGATTTTAAAAAGATTTGTTTTACTAAACAACACGTTTTAACATTACAATCTATTTCACAAACGTTCTGTATAATATTTCAGATAGTATTTTAGTTCATATGTGTGCCACCAAGAGCAACACAACTCTAAGCACAACAATCAAATTTGTCAAAACATGGACGACATCAGCTGTTCAGTTTGCACCCTAGGGTCTACTGTAAAGTATTGTTTTTACACACTATGTTAATACCTCCTAAATATACATATATATACTTAGGAGATATTGACGTTGTGCAGGTTAGTTTAGTTTGCGAACTGTTGTGAGTGTGTAAGAACACACATTATTAAGTAGCTGTAGGAAAAATATTGGGTCTGCGTCGGACCAGACGGTGGAAGTTATACTTCTTTGGCCATTCGTATATTCATATACTTTCCTATAATTTTTGAAAAAAAAATTTCCCAGCCGGGGATCGAACCAGGGATTCTAGGGTGGAAGTCGAGTGCGTTAACCACTCACCCACCGAGACTCTTGAGGTATCTCTTGTAGAGAAAAGGTATAAAATGGCACTTTCCAGATTTTACTCCTAATGTGTGACGCGGTTTCTCGACCGACATCCCATCCCGATTACAACAGGCGCAAAGAAGTATAACTTCAAAAACATTGTCTTTATTCTTCACCATACTTTATTTCTAGACAAACCAATTGAAATTTATCGCCAGATTTGTTATGTGTACAGCCAAGGAATAGTGAGTGAAAGCCGAGTGAGGCAGTGGTGCAATGATTTAAAAAAATGGTCGAACCAATGTTCACGATGAGAATCGCATTGGCAAGCCAAGTCTTGTGAGTGATGAATTGATGGCGAAAATCAATGAAGAAATCTGTGCAAATTGTCGTTTTACGATTACAGAATTTTCAGAACATTTCCCCCAAATTTCACGGAGTTTATTTCATGAAATTTTGGTTTTTAAACTGGGTTACCACAAATTTTGTGCCAGGTGGGTATTGAAATAATAATAGTCTAGTCAACGAATGCCCAAAAGGGGGTCTAGAAGGAAAGTCAATAAGCGGAAAGACCAACTATGGTACATTGTTTGGGGTACCTAGTAGTATAACATACTAAAAGTCCTTGACCCTAGGGATGGCGAAAGAGGGGGGTAGGGGGGTTAAAGGTACAATTTTTGAATTTTTTGCCTATATCTCAGTAGGGGTTGGTCCTTCAAAAAATATATATGTATACAAAATTAAAGCTGACAAATTTCTCTACATTTTTCTTACCTATAATATTTTTGCTATCTGTAACCGTTAATGGGATATACGCTCTCGAAAATCAGTAATTTTCAAAAAAACGTTTCTTCATTGGAATAGTTTATATTTGTTCCCCATGTGGTCTACCCTCGTGAGCTCTCTCCAGTTCTTATCTCGTTCGTAGAAAGTCAAATTATTGTGTATTTCGCCTCAGTATATTATTTTATTTTATTATTACTTTTATGTCGCTATGTCAACGGAAAAATGTTTTGTTTCTCGCTTTAGTTGAGTTAGTTTATATAATGTCATACGTCCGTAGGAAGTCGAATTATTGTGTTTTTCGCCTTTATATTTTATTATTATTATATCCTGTATATTTTATTAATATTATATGCGGTATATTTTATTGTTATTGTTATTATATCGCAATGTCGATGCAAACGTATTTTGTTTGTGACGAGAACTTGTACGAAGGTGGTGGGAAAGTGTCCTGTGTGGGTGCAAAAGTAATAGCTTCTCTGATAAGTGCCATTTTACACAGAAATGACGGAAAAAGCTCCTCCCTTGTAGGTTTGTCATCCCTCAAAGTTCATTCCACATGCAGAAAACATTATACGTGAGCCGATACTGAAATTGAAGGATTAAAATTATATCATTCTTAACGTACTGTGCACAAAACGTAAATTATGTGAGTATGTTGCCGTTAAGGCAGGTAAAATAAATTAAACATACACAACAAAGTTAGGTTAGGTTTGTGAACTTTGAGGGATGTCAAACCTACAAGGGTGGAGCTTTTTCCGTCATTTCTGTGTAAAATGGCACTTATCAGTGAAGCTATTACTTTTGCACCCACACAGGACACTTTCCCACCACTTTCGTACATGTTCTCATCACAAACAAAATACGTTTGCGTCGACATTGCGATATAATAATAACAATAAAATATACCTCATATAATATTAATAAAATATACAGGATATAATAATAATAAAATATAAAGGCGAAAAACACAATAATTCGACTTCCTACGGACGTATGACGTTATATAAACTAACTCAACTAAAGCGAGAAACAAAATATTTTTCCGTCGACTTAGCGACATAACAGTAAAAATAAAATAAAATAATATACTGAGGCGAAATACACAATAATTTGACTTTCTACGAACGAGATAAGAACTGGAGAGAGCTCACGAGGGTAGACCGCGTGGGGAACAAATAGTAAAGTATATTAATAAAAGTTTTTTCTCGAAAATTACCGATTTTCAAGAGCGTATATCTCATTAACGGTTACAGATAGAAAAAATATTATGAGCATATAAAATGTAGAGAATTTTGTCAGCTTTAATGTTGTATACGTATATATTTTTTGTATAACCAACCCCTACTGAGATATAGGCAAAAAATGGTACCTTTATCTCCCCCTCCCCCCACTTCCGCCACCCCTAGGGTTAAGGACTTTTAGTATGTTATACCAGGGTCGGCGAGAATTGCTAGTATAAGGGTTCAGCCACTTCCTCTCGATATGTGCTGCCAGCCAGTTCTACTATGTGACGTCACAGGGTTGTCACTTTCGCCGCACTGCTATATAACCACCACTTCTTTGCATTAGTCGGCTGCATGTATTTAGTACTTAATGACCCCCATGATACCATTCTACCCCTAGTATCACCCTCTTTGATATTACACACTTTCAACAATTAATAAATAATACTTTAATTAAATACTAATGCACCTAGACAAGGTCAAATGAGCGAAAACACAACAAATCAGTTACAGATGTGTTTACTTTACTAATATCCTTTTTTTTTTTACTTCCAAGGAGGCTAATCAGTCATCTTTTAATGTTATTTAACTTTGCATAACAATTTTCTAGGTTTCTATTAAATTTTGGTTTAGCATTTTCATATTAGGCCTAATTGTATGTAGCCTACACAGGGTGAACTAAAAGTCTGGAGACACCCTTGAAATTTTTGAGAGAGTGGAAAAAACAAACTCAAATAATGTTTACTAGGTACAAAGATGTACTTTTTTATGCATAAGAAAAAAGAAAATGGTTGTTACCATTTCCAAAAAGGGAAATTTTGGGGGCAGCTCAAAAATCCTAAATGCTAACCCCTGCCTTGTGACCCCTCATTTTAAAGGTATTGCTACAAGAATGTAAATGACGAAAATTAAAGGTCTCTATTTAATTCCTATCTAAAGTTATTTACAGTTAAAGACGAGAATGATTCAAGTCCTTCTAACTTTTTAGTGAGTGATTGGTGAAGAACCAAATCCAAGGAATGTTTATTAGATATTAGGTTGCATTTTTATGTATGGAAAACTTTACCAACGTTTCAAAAATTGGAAATATTGAGGGCATTTCAAAATTTTTACACGCAAACCCCTGTCACGTGACCATATATTTTAAAGGTATCAACAAAAAAAAAAAACTAACAGTGAAAATTTGAGGTCTGTATCTCAACCCTACTACAAATTTTAAATGAATGGTCACATGACAGGGGTTTGTGAAAAACAATTTTTGAGCTGCCCCCAAAATTTCCCATTTTCTAAATGTTAACAACGTTGTCTTATTCGTAAAAAAGTACATCTTTGTACCTAGTAAACATTACCTGAGTTTGGTTTTTTCCCAATTATTCACTCCAGGGGTGTCTCCAGACTTTTAGTTCATCCTGTACACAGTAATACTGTAATTGTAAAAAATATTTCTGTAGGCTTGCACTAAACTTTGATTTTGAGAATTGTGCAACTATTTCAATGTTTACATGAAATAATTGTTTTAAATACAGTATTAATAAATCATTAACATGAATTCTTTTTGGTAGTTAAATCAAAATGTTTCTCGGGTGCAGGTATAGTATAGTAATTTAGTAAATTAATATACTTGGGCCTCACAACTTACTTCCAGAACAAAGTGAAATGACCACCAGTTCCAAGGTTAATCTTACAGGTATTAAAATATGAAATTTGGCTGCAAATTAGGCACTGTATTTTTAAATTTATATTTCTATCACTTTAAAACTTCATGAAAGTTAAGATTTACGCAATGAAATTTGATCAATCAGCTACATTGCTAATTCATTCATAATAAATATGTTTATAACATCCAATTCTGAAACAGATTTTGCCAGGGTCGGCAAGAGTTTAAAAAATTGTGTTGAATTTCTTAAGGAGTTTTAAGTTAACTTAAAATTGTAATTCAGACTGTTCTACGTTCTTTTAGCTCATTGTAAAAATCTATGTTATATTTATTTGACTTACTGTACCATCTTTAAAGAATTATGTCAACAAATCGGAATGCGTGCTGGGCTAAGACGAAGATGGTACATACAATCCTACAATAAGTAAAGATTTACCAAGTACAGCAAGGATCTGTAACCTTATTTAAATTTGATACTGAACACCTGAGTTAGCTATTTACAGGAAATAGAACAAATACAATTCGTATAACAACAGTTTGTTTATTACTTTAACTGTAGACGGATATTCAAAAATGATATGCCCTTAAGTAAAAGTTAAAAATGTATATGCCCTTAGTTATAATAAAAAAAGAAAATTTATGAAAAGTTTACATTTACAATATTGATTTTAATTATATTTAAAAGATCCCTCCCCTAAAGTAAAATTAGAAAAACCCTCCCCATTTATAATACAAGATTTATTACAATTTATTACCTTTTACAACATTACAAAATTAAATACATAGTACCATCGATTTATTAATAACTCTTGTTTTGTTGGCCAACCTTAATACTAAGTAAAATTAAATAATAAAAATAATGGCGTTTAATAATTCAGTGAGACGTCTCTCATATAATAAATAAAAAAAACTTTTAGAATTTTAAGATGAAATCCCTATGGGTTGTAGTTCCAAAATTTGCTAGCGGTCCCTTCCAAATATTTAATTAAACAAAATTTTACATACAGCCTTTATCAAAATTTAATTTTCAAACATGTATTTAGTATTTTAAATTATGTATAACTATCCATTAATTTTCACTGAAGTATCACAATTTTGGATTTTTAAACTCACAGTTCTTCTGAAGGCACAAATTTTCAAAAGGTTAAGTTTATTCAATTTTGCGAGTCTTTCTTGGACCAGTTGTAAACTATGAAACAAAATACAACATAATTTTAGTTTCAGAACCAAAAGGTTAAGTGCAAAAAGCATGTGCAAAACAGAATTGTAATATTGTGCAAGAAACTGAACGTTTGTTCGTGCAAGAAACTGTATGGTAGCATATTGTTTTATAAAATTAATAACAGTAAAATCTGAACAGAGACTATGGCCTTACTTAACATATTTCTCCTTTATTTAGCACAAAAGGCTACTATTTTTTAAACTAAAATTTGCTGAAGGCTTATTGGCTGTATAGAAATGGCCGTATAGGTTAAATTTACTTATGGATTAACAAAAATTATTCTGTAACTGCAGATATATAATTATAGTTAAAATTTACAACATTACAAATTAATATAGCAACTCAAATGGTAAAATTAATTAAGAAATGGTTTAAATGATTACCTGGCAATTGATGTCAAAGTGTTTAACGTAATCACATGTTTAATTAACGAACGAAACTCGGCGTCCGCGAAAGACCTTCGCGACGTAACTAGTCTTTATAATTTATATCGCAAAATATCGCACCTTCGAAAGACTATTTTTTTATTTAAAATTTTACTGATTCTCGTATACTTCGCATCTTGCAAAGGTTCACGTTGCCATGCGGTTTTCAAGTCTTTTTTGTCTGTGTCCGAACGAAGGTCTCCAAGTTCAATGTTGATTAACAAAAGGCATGACTAACGGAGGCTCGCATTTCTTGCCTTTATCCACGCATGCGCATTGCTATGTTAACAATCAGCTGTTTCTCAGTTATGTCTTCTATCCGCTAGGTACCGTAGGCGTTCAGTTTATTGGGCAGGGAAGCAGTTAAGTTTAATCAGAGAGCTTTTTGCTTCAATTAGTGGCGCGCTATTTAAATAACGGCACATTACATAAGTAATATTATTTGTTCTTTAACTATTGTCACCTAAAAATAGATACAGTAGCTTTGTTTGAAATTTCCTTTTTTTACCCAAAACTAACACTATAAATAACAAATATTAAACAATTTCAATTTAAAATTTAGCACCTATTTATTACAAACAAACTGGTGGGAATTCATTGGGAAAAGCCAAGGCTGCACTAGTGAATAAGCGCAGTTGACAACCCTATGACGTCATGCGGTCTACGTCCCCTCCCCTCACCGGAATCGTCGGCGTTGGCCAGACTTCAAAGGAGTGGCTGAGCCCTTCTACTATTCGCCGGCCCTGTGTTATACTCTACTAGGTACCCCAAACAATGTTCCATATTTGGTCTTTCCGCTTATTGACTTTCCTTCTAGAATCATTCGTTGACTGGGCTATAATAGAAGACCTCAAAAAACAGAGACTTGCTGCAGCCCTGACCCCCCTGACATTTCTGGAAGACTACGAAAAAGTGGAAACCAAGTTATCGATCGTATAACTTCTCGTAACTGGCGACGAGAGTTCAGTAAAGCATGTCAACTGTGAAACAAAATGGTAGTAGATGGAATGGGGACACAAAATGAATGGGAACTGCCCAAGAAACCAAGGAAGTGTCTGCAAACGCTCTTAGGCAGTTATATACCTTTAAACAATTACGAGTTTGAGTCATTTCCTTATGCTTTCTTGCGCAACATCAGTTGATTTAGACAACTAGGCTACAATTTTACAACGATTGATTACATATGTAAATATATGTTTTAAAACAAATTTGTGTTAAAAACAAAAATTTTAGTTTAAAACATTTTTCATTTCCAATGGTTTTTGTTTTAATTAAATTGAATAATATTTAGTGGGTGAAATTATTAGTGTTGTCTGAGACCACTCAATTGACCAGTCTGCCACTTAGAGGGTTAAACGCAAATTATAATAACCCAAAGGAGGGGGCTGCAGCCCCCCTATATCTGCCAATGCCTTGAATATTGTATTTATATAAAAATAATATTGGCAAAACGAAACATTTGATTAATTTTTACGAAATGATCAAGATTTACTAATATTAATTTTAAAGAAGGGTTTTATGATATTTTATGTTTATTTTAATATTCTATTTGTAGCAGTCTCTAATCTCTGTGCAAATGTCACAGTATATGCATTTGCAATTAGAATTAATTTGTAAACATTTTTAAGTTGGTAGCAAATTTTTTCGGTATAGAAATGCGGAATGCCAGAAGGAAGGACCTCTGGTGAAAATATAATTCTATATTCTATAAAAACCTCATTCTAAACATCCCAGTTTATTGAAATTCCAAAATATTACCTCGTGTATATTATTATTCGAAACACAAAATTATTTATTACAGTCTACCCATTTATTTCCATTTTAACAATACATTATCTGTATGGAAAATAACAATGTATTTAGATTAATTATTGTACCACCTATTAACAATACAAACAAAATTTTCTCCAACTTAAAAATGTAGTCATAACTGTAAACGTTAACTGGTTTGTGATGAACGATATAGGCTACCTAACATAAATACGGTACAGTATTATAATATAAATAAAAGTTAAAAAGCTTTTGTTCATCCAAGCCCGTCTACAACCTAGAACCACAGACTGTAGTATTACTATAATTCTATAGTAATTCTATAGTCTGTGCTAGAACGTAGTGTAGTCGACTTCAGAAAAAAAGTTGGTAGCACTTGTTATTTTATTTTCTCAAAGAAAAGTAGCCGTCGGGAAGACAGAAGACATCACCCCAGTTTAGTGGAAGCAGCCGATAACAGTGGATCTTATTACATAAGTGCACAGTGGTTGTCTATTTGCATGTTTCAACCTAACTAAACCTGTCTTAGTTAGATAATTAATATTTCAATTGTGTATTAAAACTAATAATACTAACCCATGGTTTTTTTTTGTGTAAGTAGATTAAGACCTTTTAACAAATAGTAGTTCATTTAAATTATTCTGGTAAATTTCATCACACCAATCCTATAAATTATAGTTCTTTAACATAAAGCAATAGGCTGGACCATACGCCATGGCGGATGGTTCAGCCATTCCTAAAAGCATGGATGAAGATTCCATTAAAGAGACACAACAAGCAGTAGCTTCAATAGTTAATCTAATTAATGAACCAAATATAGAAAATAAGCTAGTAGATAATAATACATCAACATTAACAGACAAAAGAAAAAGAGACAATTCAAGCAATGAATCTATTGATAGCAATCATGAAAGTTCAAGCCCAAAATTAAAAAAAAGTTATATTCAAACATTTAGATATTACAAAGAACATAATAGTGGTCCATTTGAAATTATAATACAAACTAAAAATAAAACTAAAATAAACCCTTTTACAGTAGGTAAAATTATAAAGAATCACCACGATAACATTGATTTTATTAAAAGAACTGGTAGAAGCTTAACTGTTATATGTAAAAACTACATAGCAGCAAATGAGTTATTAAATTCAGACCATTTAAATGAGTTTATTACTTCTGTCCCATCAGCTAGAGTAGAATGTAACGGTGTGGTATACGCAGAATCTAATGTTACTGAAGAAGAAATTATGTATGACAGTGAATGCATATTCAACATTATTAAAGCTCAACGAATTAAAAAAAGAATTAAAAATGAATTAATAAACACAAATTTTATAAAAATTACTTTTGAATCTAACAAAATTCCGGAGTTTATTAATCTAAACTACGTAAGAATGCGTGTAGACCAGTATACCTTTCCTGTTAAACAGTGTTTCATTTGTTTTGCGTACAGCCATGTAGCCAACTCTCCTTGTAATAGGGAGAGACTATGTAGGGATTGTGGGGAAAAATATCATTCCAATGAATGTACCAATCCACGCTGTTGTGTTAACTGTAAAGGTCAACACAGTAGTAATAACAAAAATTGCCCAGAATATGTGAGACAAAAGAAAATACTAGAACGCATGAGCATGTTTAATGAAAATTTTTTCGAAGCCAGTACTCATTTTCCATAAAAAAATCCTAAATTCAATAGAAATAGAGGGAACACAAAAACATATTCAGAAATGACACAATTGAATCAAAGTCAGGAATTTCCAATAATTCAGTCACATAAACATTATATGAAACAAACATCTATTACCAATAAATATGAACTTTTAGGGGAAGAGAGGGAAATAGAATCCTCCCAACCTGGTACATCCAATGAACAAACAAGAGATAGGCCTATCAGCCTAAGTAGACCTAAAACCATTTTTTAAAAAACTCAAACAAACTATGCGGTCAATAAACCTAATAGCACTAATCCACATTTAAATATAGCAAAACAAGGAACATCCTATACAATTAAAAAATCCAACACTACCACTCCCACTTCACCAATAAACAGAGATAGCTATAAAATTCGTATACAAAACAAGATTAAAGAGTTAAGACAGAAAGTGATAGATGAAAAAATATTAAATAAAAAAAAAGTAGACGACTTACTAGTTGAATTTTTAATTAAAAACATAGAAGAAGAAAATGCTAATAAATACATAAATAAACCTTATAATAAACCACTAAATAAAAGTGAGAAACCACAACAGGCAAATAAATAAATTAAACATTGTACAATGGAATGTAAGATCTCTTAAGCCCAAGTGGCATGAGACCATACATTCATTCAATAAAAATAAAATTCACGTAGGTATTATTCAGGAAACATGGTTAATGAAGACAGACAATATCATAGACAACAATTACATAGTGCATAGGTTAGACAGAAGAGATGGTTATGGTGGCGTAGCTTTTATTTTACATAAATCCATAATGTATAATAGTATCTTTAATTACAATAATAAACATATGCAAATACTTGCAATACAAATTAACAATTTTAAATTTCCAATTACACTGTATAACATATATTGTACAAATAAAAAAACAAATGCTAAAGTTTGGCACGAACAAATTTTCTCTAAAGACTCAGGATATTCTTTAGTCTGCGGAGACTTTAATGCACACCACCCTTATTGGAACGCACATAAGGCAAATACTAGGGGCAACGATATATTTAAGGCATATAATGAATCCAACTTTATTCTGATTAATGATAACAACAACACAACCTTACCTACCTTGAACCAAGAGGGATCAACCATAGATCTCTCATTCACAACACCAGAGTTACATTCTTTGCTGGATAAATGGGAAGTAGGTAGGGATGCAATTGGGAGTGACCATTTCCCCATATATATATACAATTTGAAATAGGCAATTTGAATGATGGCATAAATTCTGATTTTAGCAATTTAAGAAATACAAAATATAATTTTAAAAAAGCAAGTTGGACTTCCTTTTATGAGTTTATTAAAAACAAAGTAAATGAAATAATCCCATCAGAGTCCGAGCGCCCCATAGATCAGGTAATCAATATTATTTTAAAAGCAGCGGATTTATACATACCTAAATACAAACTAGATAATAATAACAATAAACCAGGTTTCCAAGCAAAGGAATGGTGGTCTGAAAAATGTTCCCAGGCCATAGCAAACAGGAGACTAGCCTTCACTAATTTCAAAAAGAATATGTCACCCCTAAATTATAATAAATACCAAAAAGCCCAGGTCAAAGCTAGGGAAATTATCCAAGATGCTAAAAAATTAGCATGGGAAAGATTATGTCAGCTAATAGGGGAGAAAAAATCATCATCACATGCGTGGGCCGTAGTTAAAAAATTTAAATATAACAGAAAAAATAAGAATAACAATAATGCAATTCAAAATAATGAGTAATTGTGCAATAAATTTATGAAGACTATCATACCAGATTATGTACCACATTTTAATGAAATTAACAATAATATAAAAATCAATCCAACTAGTAGTTATTTAGAAGTCGATTACACACTCAAAGAAGTAAAATGTGCCATAAAATCAAAAAAGAAAGATACATCCCCGGGATTAGATGGCATAACTTACAGTATGATAAAACATTTACCTGACAATGCATTACAAAATATACTCAATAACTATAGTAAAATTTGAAACGGTTTTTACAACATTCCACAAGCTTGGAAACACTTTAGGGTCATAGCATTACCTAAACCTTTAAAGGACAATCAAGCAGAAATCTCATATAGGCCTATATCGCTCATATCCTGTTTCACTAAAATATTTAATACTATCATTAAAAATAGATTAGAATGATTCACGGAGAAACATAACATAATACCTAATACTCATTATGGTTTCAGGAAATATAAAGGATGTAATGACTATCTAATTAAATTAGTATCTGAAATTCAAATAGCATCTTCTTATAAGGAAACAACAGTGGTAATCGCTTTAGATATTACTAAGGCATATGACAACGTTTATATCCCAAAATTAATAGACAAAATGATCCGATGTAACATACCGGCCAAATTCGTATCATATTGTCAGAAATGGCTTACAGATAGAAAAGTACCTCTCATAAATCAAACCGGTACACATAGTAGATGTACAAATAGGGGTTTACCGCAAGGCAGCATATTAAGTCCTTTATTATTTTCTATATATATTTCTGACATAAATGTGAATTTACCTTTACAACTTAAATCACTGAAATATGCAGATGACATTGTAATCTATTCATGTAACCAAAATCACAACTTAGTCCACACCACTATACAACTAGGTATAAAAGAAATGAACATTATTTCGAACTTTTATCAATGGAAATTAATGCTAGCAAATGTAACGCTATAACATTTACCAGGGAAAGAAATCTGCCCCATAAACAATACTATATTAACAAACAACCAATACCTTCTGCAAATACTATAAAACTGCTAGGTATCACTTTGGATGCTAATTTATTATTTAAAAGTCACATAAACAATATATATTTACAATGTCAGAAAGATATAAGCATAATTAAATCAGTCGCGTGTGGGCATTAGAGGTTCACATCCAGAATTCGCACTACAAATACAGGGTGTCACAAAAATGTGTGATGGGCTATACAGGACCTGATTCTACATGCAAAAATAAGTCGAAAATGTAGTATAACATTTTTTTGATTTCGGCTTAGTTTAGTCGTAATCCGCCATTTTGTTTTTTTACAAAAACTCACTGTAACTCTGGAAATAGATAAGATATAAAGTTCAAATTTGGAATAAGCATTTTATATGTTACGATTAACAAGTATACCAAACACAAAGAATTTATTTTTATAATTTTCAAAATGGCGGCCGTTACAAATTTTTAACGTGGAATATCTTGAAAACCGTTAACTTTACAAAAAATTTACCAGAGACAAAATATTTTTATTTTTTAACGACAGACACAATGCTTTTTTTGTAGTTTCAGTAGGTCAAAGGATAACCGAGTTATCGCCAAAAAACTAAAAACATAATTTCTTGGTAATTGTCTACAACAACCAAAATTAGCCTAAAATCATCATGTTTTTAGTTATTTTTGTAGCGGGCTATGCAGATTCAGATTATACATGCAAAAATAAATCGAAAATGTAGTATAACATTTTTTCGATTTCGGCTTAGTTTAACAGTAATCCGCCATTTTGTATTTTGTTTTTCAATAATCAATAACTCAAAAGCCCTCTTAGAGATATTTTTATGAAACTTGGCATACCCTTTAACTTTATAGCTATACACATTTAGCTGCAAAATACATACCTGCATTATCGAATTTTTTCCAGACAAACCATTGCTCGGACGAAATAAATACAAATGCCCTTTTTTATTGAAAAATACCTCTTCTACACGGTGGTATTTGTTATTTTTCTCTATCTTCATCCCAGCTCGAAATATTAAGGATAATCGAAAAAAAAAATTATAATCGATTTTTTTTTCGACTTTGGGAAATTGATAGACTGGTAAACTTTTTTTTATGTTAATCTACATACTTTAATGTACTTATAAAAAAAAATTCAGCCGTATTGCAAATTACTGGTAGTTGTAACCTATACCGACTGGGCTATAATCAGATCTAATTTGGACTATGGCTCTTTTTTGTATGGGCAAAGCTGTAACAGTAACCTTAAAGAACTTGACCTCATCCAAAATCGAGCAATGAGAATAACATTAGGTGCGTTTAAAACTACACCCATCATTGCTTTACAAAAGCAGAAAGTTCAATTATGCCACTGGAAAACAGAAGACAACTATTAACCGAAAGGTTAGTATACAAAATAATTACTGACAAAACACACCCCTCTTATGACAACTTAATGCATTTAATACTTATTGTGCAAGAAATGCCTTATTGGTTAAAAAAAACCCCTCTATACTTAAGTCCATAAAAGTAATTTGTCAGGTTAACCCTGACTTGGAAAATAGGACAAAATATACTAATAAATAACTAATGAGCTTGACTTGTGAGAAAGTAACTTAGATAGAATAAAACCTGAACACAAATTCTCACAATAAATACGTTTACTAACCTCAAACGCGTTTCAACGACAATGTCGCCATCCACAGTGATGCACGGGCTACAGTAACCAAACTATAATTTTGTTTTATTATAGAAACTATAACTATCCTAATCCCAAATTATTATAGAATCCTAGCATCCCCACTTTGCTAATAATAAAAGATTAAATAGTTATAAATACATACATGTAATGTGACTAACATTAAGTTTTTCCCCAGGTACCGGTATATATTAATAAACATATATATAGACAGACAACCACAAAAATCGCTTATCAAGATACAGAACAATAATAGTGAGAAAGAAAATATAAACAACAAAGTGTACAACGAGGCTACATGGATCAATTCCGAGCCTGCCATTAGGCATAAAGAAAGGGAAAAAAAAGACATCACCCAACTACTCCCACCCCCAGGCCCCAGCCCAGCATTCTCTAGTGATGTGCGATACAGGTCCATGTATCGATACAGCGTATCGATACGTATCGCAACGTGAAGTATCGATACAGTAAAATATCGTATACCCATTGTATCGATACAGTATCGTATCGAGATCAGAAGTGTTGTATAG
>JAGFPH010006632.1:40009-50558 GCA_018207615.1 Philaenus spumarius
TGGAAAACTGCCAACTCACCAGATCTAATGCTAGAAACCAACCAACTTATAACAACCACAAACACGGGTAACCAGCTTTGACTAACAGAAATTTACTTATAAAGAAAAACACAAGACACCATGTTTGGTAGACATTACAAGTCCGACCAACACTATATGCCGACAACCATAAATAACTTACATCACGGAACTATAAACTGACATATCAGGTAGCCGAGAGCTATAAACGATAGGAACTATAAACAAGATCCGGTAGCTACGAACAGAAATTCTTAGCCGGCCATAGTTAAATTATTTATATAGTCGTGAACATTTTGGTTGTAAAAGTTCAACAATCCCGAGATTGTGCTATGTTGAAAAAAGTTGATGTCTTGACTCTTGCACAGTTCACAGATATGCCCATGCCTACTAGATAATCGGTGACATTCTACATAGATAAATTGTGACACGCTCAGAATCTGTCGATCAATCCTAACCCGGATCCTGAGCGCGTCACATCCTTATACCAACATCCAAAGTAACATGAAAATTCTGTATAAATGTTCCAAAGGAGCAAATATGAATGTCCTTGAAGAGTTCCACATTTACAAAGCCACAATATCAGACCCAGATTTGTTGTTAAACGAGAAAATCTATTTCCAGTCTAATACTATATTTGACATTATTATCAGAGCCCAATCTCTTCAATCCTCAAACATAAACACAGTTATGCAAAGTCATAAGATAAGTACTGACTCAAGGACGGACTAGAGTACATGTGTGCAGTCTACCTGACATTTCATATTATGATAAGCATATCAGCATATCTATGCCCCGTGTGTTGCATGTATTTAAATTTAATGAGTGGAAAGTGGAAATATTTAGTTTCTTGATGCGCATTAAATAAATGCAAATCATTTTTTATAATATTTTATTAATTCAACAATGCCTGAGAAATAGACGAAACGATCGTCATCAGCAAAACAGAGACAAAATAGGACTGTGAACAGCATTTGCGTAAAAGTAAAGCTATTTATTTACTATATCCGGCCCTGTTTTAAGACTGTTCATCTAGCTTTAAGGGAGGTTATATTTAATTTGTATTGTTTTAGGGGTTCCTATCACAATTTCACCCCTTAGCAGCTCAGTATAAAATACAAATATGGTTTACTTTTTATATATATCTTTTAAGAAATAAATGTACAATTTTCCAGCTCTCTAGTCTTAATGGATGTATAATAATAAATATTTATTGTTTTAGGGGTTGTTTCAACCGTTAAATCAAAATGATTTATAGCCTATGTCTCATTCCAGGTCATGGTCTATGAGTGTGCCAAATTTCATTCAAATCCATCCAGTACTTTTTGCCTGATTGACAGTCAAACAAACAGACAAACTTTCACATTTATAATATTAGTAGGATAATGTTTCAAAGTACCTTCCTCCTGCCTTACCTCACCTCTTCAACCCCTCCATTTGTTTGTTTAGTTTCTACTGATCAGCATAACATTTTCATTATGTAGATATTATAACAAAAATCCACAAAATAAACTTTTATATACTAACAAAAGTTTTTAATTTGTGTTTGACAGACCCCTTATTGTGATGTCTTATGTCTCATATTACTCATGCTACTAAGTACCCTTAACTAAGGGTCAAACAAGATAAATCCTTTTAATTATAGCACACGGGTAAAGCTGAGTTCCACACCAATCTTGAATTTCAATAGTTTTCCCCATTTATGAGTGTGTGTTGTTTAAACAGTGTGATCTTTGTTTCAGACTAAATTGTTTCCATACTATGAGTCAGCTGAGTCATCGAGCAGTTCCAACACCACTGGTTAGTTTAGTTTAGTATTGTTTTATTTTGTTTATGTCTATAGAGCAATCTGTCACAGTGAATAATTAGATTGTTACTGCTCTACTTCTGAGTTTTAAATAATGTCTTTTACCCTACAGCATAGGAGCATGCAAGTTTCCATGCTTTTATGATGTTCAGAAGTTAGTTCTGTGGTAATAAAATATACCTCGACACCATGCTTAGCTTCTGCTTAAATTGATGGTGATGTTTTCACTTGTAGACATTTTGAAGCCAATCAATTAAATATTTTAAGATTTCAAACCCGTGAGAACTGCCTGATTGTCTGAAATTATGTAGATCTTTGTTTATTTTTGTATATTGATGTTTTTCTCTGACGCAATCCTCTATAGTGTGGATTATGGTTCATCTTTATGTGCATTTTTGCCAAGAGATTTACTTTCTGAAATTTGAACCTATTATTCCTACTACCATATGAGATAAAGTTTGTCTGGATTCGGATCACTTTTTTCAAACTTGTTCTTGTCATGATACTTAGCTCTGAGTTGTCTGTCGGGCAATTGCCTGAGAGCAGCTATATGTTTAATGGGAGCAGATCCAATGACTGTGGTGCAGGTATTACCAATAGTATGCCTAGCTGAAGCTCCTCAAGTTTTAGCAGGAGTCGTCTGCATACCTGCATTGCAATATTTGCTCTTAGATTTTCCTTTTCAATGTGTAAGTTCTACGTGCCACAAAACCTCTAACCCAAGTAATCGAGCAGTTCATCCATCACAAATAGTACGACTATTTGTCCATCCATGCCATCACTGCTGTGTTCTGAACTTCCCTCTCAGATAGACTTGCCTTTATACTTTCTAACTTGGTTCTGCTCATTCTAACTGCTAAAGCTTCTATTCCCTTCTCCCTTGGCTCTGCTGGAATAAAATTATAGAATATGTTATCAATATCCATGAAGGTGCATATTGTTATCCCTTACCTTCATTTTCTGTTGCCCCTTGCAGTATGCACGGTAAAGAAATTGTGTTTGGTTTTCTTGTTTGTTAGGCATTCATCAAATTGAAGGCTTAATATTAATCTAGGTGGTGAGCAACTTTGATGGTCTTGGTCGAAAGATAGTTTTAACTAATGGCAGGTTAAAATCAGTTTGCTGCAAAACTATGGGATCTTAGTAATTACATTGACTCATGAATTCAGATAATTCAAAATATGTTGGTGAGAGGGCTTTCAACCGAGACAGGCCGTGATTGAAAAGTTTGGTTGGCTTAGGATTGTCGATGGTTTAAACCCCCGAAGGGGTGAAGTAGGCCCCACACCCGCCTACTCCTGTGATGCCCAACCATAAATTTTGGCATCTCCGTTACATTCAGCCTTACGGGGATTATAGCAGTAGAGCTTCCGCGCCAGTTGGCCATTCAGTCTTAGGGGTTTTTACACACTCCAGAGGACCATTCACACACATACACACACACACACACACAAGTTAACATATATATTTTATTTCTCTCTCTCTCTACTATTCATACTTTTTTTTTTATAGCCGTACGGTAATGTATCATGCTCGTCTTCTCTCTTTCTTTTCGCTCCAGTAACTTTAAATAATTTTGCCTCCTTTACAGTTATAACATTCCTATCTTTTGTTCGACGAATCCTGGACTCCTCCGTCAATATTGTTTGACTAGGATCCGCGACCAAACGTTTAAGTGTTTCAAAGTTTATCGCCCCTGCGGTGCGAAGATTTAAAGTCAGACCTTTAACTTTGCAAACCGTATGTATTTGGCCATCGGTCGTACTAACTTTGTAGCCGTAGGTTTTTGGACCTCCGGAAACAAATTCAGAAATGTACGATCCGGGGCCGTAGTCAGTCAGTTCGTCGGTCATCTGTCCTAGGTAGTCGCCTGTAGGAATTTTATACTCCCCAGCCTTGTGCAGGTAGATAATAGAGTCTGTGTCGTAATAGCAAACCTTTTCACCTAGGACATCCAAGTGCTCGTACAGTTTAAGTCTCGCTTGGGCTGTAGTATAGGCCGCTAAGACGACGTTGACCGTTGGGAGTGTTTCGCACGCGTCTTCAGTGTACTGCCAACTTACTACCACGACCTCTTCGTTAACCTCTTGTATATTGATCACGTCGACGGAGGGACTAATTAAAATTTTGAAAAGTTCGGTCGGCTGCCTCACTATCGAGGTTTTTGTCTGATTCTCGCGTTGTCCGAATTTTCCCCAAAACGAATTTAACATTAGCTTGGCGAGTGAACGGAGGCCTTCGTTCTTTTTAATTTTCTTAATGTCGAGCCTAATACCTTCATTCTCGTAGTACTCCTCGACATATTTCTGTTTAAGGGACTCAGTGTCGCACCATGAAGGAAAATTCGAAGCCTCTTGCTTGATTTTCAAAAATTGATTGATAAAATCAAGAAAAAGACCGTCGCCCCCGGAGACCGTTTCGTATTGCCAGAGTTCGAACATTTCCAGGATGATGTAACCTTTCTCGACGGCTTTCCTAATCTCATCCATCGTCCAAGTTCCGGTCAATGTTCTTTCCCCGACTCTATGGACACATTCTCCGGAAATCAAATTTTCTCCACACGCGACACAATATAAACATTAGTTTATCGTTCATTTTTGTTGGCAGTACAGGGTGATACAGTTGACGGGGAGGGAGCACGGTACATTTTAACAGACCGTCAACGTCCATTCCTTGAACTCTGCAGTCTCTGTCGCCTACGTAGATTTGCGGATGACCGACGGGGTATTTACCGTATTTGCAGACCCACGGATAGAGGGAGCAGACGTCGACGTACTGGAGCGTTTCGTTTTCTTTAGCTTTTACGTACGATTTTGTATTCCCCGTGCGCCCACCGAAAAATGCGTCTCGGGGGTTGAGGGGTACATTGTTTAAGAGCGGGTGGGAATCCAGGTACGCCATTTCGTGATTCGTTTTTAACAACTTTCGAAACTGACACTCCCGCATCTCGATTGTCTCGTACTGTCTGGATAGTTTGGCCATTTTGGCTCTTGTTCTCTCCAGTCTCGCGTTGAGAGTGTCCGACGGATCGTCCTCTAAAGGATCATCACGCCCATTAGGGTAACACTCGGAACATCCGTGCCAATAACAACCTTGGAATTTGTAAATTCGACTGCCGTCAAAACCATCGACTTTGGAGCCGTCTATTTTGATTTCACGACTGTTTTTGGCGTGTTGTATGTGCACACCCCTCTGGTCGGATTCCCATATCAGCCATTTTAGGGCGATGGGCGATTGAATGTCTGCAAACCTGTAGCCCAGCTTTGGGAGCAGGCTTATTGTTTTCGGTTTAAGGAAATTTCTCCGAAAAACGAGGTTGCAGGCGCTGGCGATGGTCACGGCTTCGAGAAAAGGGTCTACTTTGCACTCTTGCAGGAACGAGGCTCTAAATTTTAGACAAGCTTGGGCCAGAATGTCAACGTCGGAATAGCAGTATTCGAAAATTTCTTTTTCGAAATCGAAAACGTATCCGTCGCGCACCTGCTCGTCATGCCATTTTTCTAACTCTTTGTGTCCTTTGTCGAACATAGAGTCGGGACAGTAGAATTCCTTAGCGGGTATTGGACCCACATAATTTTGATTTTGCACCGTATTGAATAGATGTGGAAAATAGCCTTTCTTTTTCTCGGGAGGGAGATCGAATGCTTTCGGTAGCTTGGAAAGAGGCATAGGCATATAATTGAACGAGTCGATAAATTTAACATTATCGATCTCCATCAGTAGGATTTTCGTACCTCCGGTAATTAGTTCGGGTGTGAACTGTGTTTCTTCGAGCACGTACTTGAGGAGAAATTGAAAGTCGAAACCTTGGCCATTATGTGCTACGACGCATACCTTTTTATACGCTTTGCGCACTTGCATAACGTATGCCATAAACTTGTTGACCGGATCTTCCCTGAAAACACGTTTACGGTCTTTGCATACGTCACAAGCACCGCCTTTGACGCACAGCCAACAGTACTGTTGCGATACGCATAAATTTACACGGTGGACCTGGGCAGTATCCAAAACTTCGTCTTGTCGCGTTTCCAAATCAAAAAATATGTAGAGGAAATTTTCCAACGGCGGCTTACGCGTATCGATGCGCATGTAGCATTTATGGTCGGGGGCCATATACTCTGTGCACATTTTACAGTAAGTTTCGCCGCACACGTGCTCGGAGGAACGTCTATCGAATATAACAATTTTTTCGCAATCGGGACATTTTCTTATGGATCTGCAAATACCTTTCAAGTGAGTCGCAAAACAATTTTGATTTTTAAACTGACGGTTACAATCTACGCAATGGATCCCGTCATTTTCCAACACGCACGCCGGAGAACGTTTACACTCGTAACACGTACTAGAACATCTATGCTTTCCACGAGTATTATAGGGAGTGTGACAGATTTCACAGAAATAGCTGCATGCAAAGGCAGCTGTAACACTAGTTATAACGTTAAAATGGCCGTCTTTAAAAATTAAATTTATATTGTACCGCGGATTTTTTACGTTACCCTCGAAATAGATTTCACGACCCCTGCAGCCGTAATTGTAGACGGTGATTTTATGTTCCGGTAGGAAATTTTGAAATTTCTCCAATTCATGGAGACCCGCGCCCTCCTCGGGGATTTCAATTCTAGCTTCCGTCATGAGTTTTTGGGCCTCTTCCGTCTGTACTTTTTTCCTACTATCACGAATCAGTTTATATCGAGGATTTTTTTCGCAACAAGCCTTTGCTACGACCAAGGCGCGGGGGAGACAAAGTGAATCTGAATTTTTAATTACGACGATTCCTCGACGTCCGGAACACTCTTCCTTAAAATTATTATACAGCCCTGGTCTAACTTTACCTCGTCCCATAGGGACGCTGATTTTAGTACATTTCACCTTAAGAATGTCACTAGATGTACAAGAGTCGGCATTACTTTGAATAATTCCCCCAAAAATCTTCCACAAAATGTCGGAGTTAATTTCAGAAGCGGGTCTAAAAGCGACGTAACCCGGTTCTTTGTTTTTAAAATTTAAACTTCTCAGTTCAAATCCTAAATAGTCTCTGTCTGTACAATCTTTAGTCATAGTCTCCAAAATGTCTTGTAAACCTTGTCTGACCCATGCAATTTCACCAACACCATCGGGTGGCGAATTAAACTTAAACGTTACATTTGAACCGTAAAGGCGAAATTTTTTAACATAAGTCTCCATTTTTGAAAAGATGTAAACTGAAGACATTGTAATAATAATTATTAAAATTTAAACTATAAATATTTGAAATATGAAATTAAATAAGGAAAGAGATGATATGATTATCAAACTATGAATAAAGAGAGAGAGAGAGAAATAAAACAATATGTTAACTTACCGGAGCAGTAGACTACCGATGCGCACATCAGTAGAGTCAGGAATAGAATGACGGTGGGAATACAATCGGGTAACAACGCCAGTAGGCGTGGGATTGTGAAATATCGGTGAGAATGAAATTACCAACAGGTCACAGATAATTAACACGCTTGAGGCGGTATGTATTTCTTATCGCATCCGGTCGAGTAAGGTTGTTTTAATTGCATGAGATAGTGATATTTTCGCATGGCCGAGTTTGACACGAGATAGGACGTTCATATTTTCGCATGGCTGAACCTGACATGAGGTAGGATGTAGTTATTATCGCATCCGGCCTCTTATACACGCAAATATTGTCTATTGTTCTCGACACCTTGACCCCTCCCCTTTCTATACATATATAAAGAAGTATTTCTGGATAGTCAATCAGTCTGTATTGAGATACGATAGTGCTCTCTCTTTCTTACTGTTGTGGTTTTGTGTAGTGTTTTATACTTTGTAAGTATATTATGGCTTCAACAAGGGAACGCTTCAATTTAGTTAAACCAAACGAAACCGTTCTTTTAAATACCTTGGTGTTGAATCGTGGGCATTTGATTTCGAAAATTAAAGTTATTATGACCAGATATGGGCCGAGTATACTGTGCTATTTAAAGTTTGACGAGGATGATGAAAAATCCGTTTTTCTGCCGAGTCGGTACAACAATGTCTTTTCTCCTGCGGAGTTAGATGAGTTTATCGGGAAACATCTAGTAGTTACAGCAATAGTTGGTAAAACGGTCGCTCTTGAAATAGTGGACTAGAATGCTATACATAGGAGGGGAGACAATAATATTTTGGTCTGATTGTCACCGAAGAGGACGTGGTTGGGGTCCTCTTCCAAGGTAAAACCACCTTGCTCTTTTTTATTTCTCTCTCTCTCTCGGCATTTAAATCCTATAGTGTTTTATACTTTGTAAATATATTATGGCTTCAACCAGGGGATCGCTTCAATTCAGTTAAGCCAAACGAAACCGCGCTTTTAAATACTTTGGTGTTGAATCATACGTATTTGATTTCGAAAATTAAAGTTATTATGATCAGATACGGTCTGAGTATACTGTGCTTTTTTTAAAAGTTTGACGAGGAGTTACAGCAATCGTCAGTAATATTAATACCATAATATTTTATTTCAGGAGAAACGTGGAGTTTGTGAACAGATTTATGGCTGCACCAGTAACTTTATTCGATCTATGCTCTAGAGAAGTGTGTAAACACGTTTTAATAGAAGAATGTACTATAGATGAACTTGAATTACCGGTTTCTATTAAAAGAGATTTAAAAACAAATTTTAAAAACTATCTGATGAAAGTAAAGTGTAACACAGAAGGATTTGATTATCTAAGTATTGACTTTGATAATGTTTCTTATACAGATTTTTTTATGTTAATGAACCATCCACCTGAGGTACCTACATTCGCATACGAGTACAATATTGTATTTGTAAGGTGTTTTATCTACAATGGAGTTTATATGTGTAGACGATGTTTCAGTTTGATTGTCGTAAATGATTCTAATATTGATAGAACTAAACTTAGAATGACTAGTCTTAGAGACGTTGTAGACGATGATGTGTTATTGTATACTATTTGGAATCCGGGTTACTGGTGTGATAAATGCGTAATAGGTCCTTTATTTTCACTAGGGGCGTTTACCGACTGGTTACGTTGTACAGTCAGTGAAGAAATAGCATACTGTGATCGTAGGACATATGATTTTTATTGTGATCGTGAAGTGTGTATATCTTATCTAAGACGACGTTCTGGTACGACAAACTAAATTGAACGATTCTGAAATGAAGAAACAATAATATACACTTTGCTTAATTTACCCATAGACATTATATTAACACACACACACACACCACAACGTCACAGTGAGAGTTTACTTTTCTATGACTGATCAACGAAATGTGAGTAAACTTTAATATTCTTCTCTATCATTCTTACTAAAAAAATATGCTTGATATTTAACCTAACTTCACCTCATTTGCAGATTTTTTTCCAATTCTATTTCTAAAATAAATTTGTTCTTACAGATGTATTACACACTAAATATACAACCAATGGATCTTTGTACGAGGACGATGGCACTACCACCACCACCATCGTCACCACCACCACCATCGCCGTCGTCACCACCACCACCACCACCACCACCATCACCATCGTCACCATCGCCACCGCCACCATCACCATCGCCACCACCACCACCACCACCAGCACCACCAGCACCTACACCCACAGCGTCACCGCCGGCTGCCTCCTCCATCACCTGGGAGCGGACCGTTTCCGGCAACGGAAAGACGGTCACCGTCCGTCGTCGACGGAGCAGCCGGTTATCGGAGGACCCCTTGTACTGGGCAAGGTACCATCTTCTCCCATGCTTCCCTGACTATAATATAAAAAAAAAAAAAAATTGTAAATTGTTGACAGAGAGAGAGAGAAATAAAAATTCTTGTAATACATTGTATTTATCATTTTCCCATAATTATGTCCCTTAACCCTATAACGTAAAACTAGTGAAACCGATAGTTCTTCTTCTTACTAACAGGATCAATCGAACCTTTAGAATTACCGTTAGACAAAGTAAATCTTTTAATAGCAATATAAGAGTACAAAGAGTCAACAAGGTCGACGACAAACGTCAAACCCATATACCCGCACAGGATGGTCACTTCTCGACAGAGCCGGCGTAGCCTAACCGGCAGCGTCGCGGACTCGGGACGCGGTGGTACCCGGTTCGGCTCTCGGAGAAGTACAAACTTTTTTTCAAAGCATTAAATATTTATTATTACAAAAATAAAAGATGGCGGAAGTCGGTGCATATTACGTCATCAAAAACAAGATGGCGTCGTCTTCTGTCGCAACTCGGTGCAGAAAACGTAGTCCCATAAGAGCCCATGTTGGGGCCAAAATACCGAAAAAAAAAAAAAAAAAAAAAAAAAATGGCGGCAAAAAAAAAAAGGGGGGGGGGGGGGGGGCGGGGCGGGGGGGGGGCGGGGGCGTCACGTGACTTGTGACGTCACTTCCGGCGCCCAAGTACCCCCGTCTCTACTTACCCTTAAAAAAAATAAAAGGTGTTACTACAGATCGTGGAAAAAATATGTGTGGCAATAAAACATGATTAGTAGGTCACGTGTGCAATGCTGTTAAAAGTGCAGAAAGGGAAAAACCAATGGTGTTACACTGCATTGTTCACCAACAAGCATGTGTGGGACAACCCTTGATGTGTCAGAAATAGTGGAAGAAGTGGTAAAAACTGTAAATTACATCAGACCACATTCTCTTAAACACAGACAATTAACTTTTTGTCAGAAATAGAAAGCCAGTACCCAGACATCCCATATCATTGTGAGGTGCGTTG
>JAGFPH010006632.1:50658-69074 GCA_018207615.1 Philaenus spumarius
AACATCTTCTGTATATTATTTGTTTAGCAAACCTTTAATACATTTTATTAATTTATTGTCGGCATTGTTTACTAAATATAAAAAATATACTTACAAGTTTATAACCAAATCAATTTATGTTAATATTATGGTGATTCTTACATATTAAATTATGTCTAAAACTTGAAGTTGGTAGGGTACCCAATAAGAATAATATATTCTTTATAACACATAGTTTTAAAAAACCCAATAAAACAATATAAACATAAAGGCAATTTACATATCAAATTTACAAGGACTGTGTTAAAACATAACAGTCAAATAATAGGTTTTATAGAAAAAAATAGGCCCTATAAATACAAGAAACGTTACAATAGAAAAAAATACATAAAAACGACAAAATACAATAGGTACTATACATAAAAAGAGCAATTCATAAATGTTTAAGAAATAACGTTTCAAGACTTAGGGGTCTGCGGGTACCCGAATTTTCGGGTTTCGGGTGGGTTTTTTTCACTACCCGAGGGACGGGCGGGTCCGAAATATACATTAAAATAAGGCGAGAATTTTGGCTTTACCCGATAAATTCGGGTAGTAAGTAATTAAAATTAATAATTCAATTTCCTTTTGGTAAAAAGCAAAAATGAGTCGATAAAAGCTATTTCAAATAACAAAAAAATGAAGACAATATATCAATAATTGAAACTTAGAAAATTATCCAACCTTCTTTATTTTTATAAAGGCATAACAAACTATCTCGACTCGACAAATGCAACAAATATGGAATCAAGACATCCCGTTGGTTAAAACAGCTGGACATGGACAACTTTCGTTTACTTCAAGTCACAAAGAAAACACAATTATTCTGATGAAAAAAAGTCAAAAACCTAAACAATAGACACGTCTTGTGTTTTATATGTAACATGACTATAATAATAATATCGTCTTGCATAATCCGTGTGTATGCCTACCAGTCCAGTATATTTATCTATGTTGTATAATTCATTACTTGGGAATTGACTAATAACTCAGTCCGTGTAGGTCACAACTACCAGTAATTTGCAATTCGGCTGATTTTTTTTTTTATATAAGTACCTTAAAGTACTTTTTTTGTTGTTGTAGATTAACATAAAAAAATGTTTACCAGTCTATATTTCGAGCTGGGATGAAGATAAATAAAAATTAAAAATACCACCGTGTAGGGGAAGTATTTTCAATAAAAAAGGTCATATGTATTTTTTTCGTCGGAGCAATGGTTTGTCTGGAAAAAATTCGATAATGCCGGTATGTATTCGCAACAGCACGACTCAGCCGCACGGCTGAAGACCTATTTTTTGAAGAGCGGCCCAGTACATTATAAACTATTGCATAGTTATAATGTATTAAATAAATAGTTGTATTAGGGCGTTTTCAAGAAGAAAGTGTCAGCTTTACAATGGCATGTTTTTTTTTCATTACACATAAAATCATCTAACAAATTACCCAAATATATATATATATTGAAATTTAAAAATTGTGTCACAAAGAATAAGAAAACTGGTTATTTGAAGGTTTTAGGAGGAAACTGATCCATATAAAATATGAAATTTCAACATGGCGGATTCAAAATGGCTGCCATTTTTTTAAAGTTAAACTTTTTTATATTCAAAATAATACAATTTCATTAAGACTGGCGTAATAGCCTATACGCAGACTCGATTAAACTTGTCTTAGAAAAATTTGTCTTTTTTCGATATTCCTTAATATTTCGGGCTGGGATTAAGGTAAAGAAAAATAAAAAAATACCACCCTGTAGGGGAAGTGTTTTTTAATAAAAAGGACGCCTGTAATCGTCCCAGCAATGGTTTGTCTGGAAAAATTCGCAAAGTATTATTAAAATGCAAAAAAATTGAATAATAGTACAGTAAAAATAGACATTTGTGTGGGAACCCGCTGCAAATTAACCGATTTTGACGGTTTTTTAAAATTTGTTCGTCTCGATGAGTAGAAAAAATGTACAAAAATGTTTTTGTAAACTACCCCCCCCCCTCTTAATGTTTTATTCAATAAAAACAGTTTTTTGAAAGTGCCTATTTTAACGAGCATTTTACTTTTTTTTTTTTGCTGAAAACATATTTTTAAATAAATTATGTTAAAAAGTATTAACAACTACTTATTTTTATACAAACATTTATTTTTATTCACTAAAATTAGAAATACAGCTAAAAACAAATAATAGGCCTACGGCAGAAATCACAGAAATGGAAAATCTCATTCATACATGTAGCGTTGGCTCATTCTAAATTGGCTGAATTTGAATATATCGAATTCAAACTTGACATAGAAGTTAAAATATATATTTTTAACATTTATGCTGAGTCTCAGCTTGTTATCTTGAAAGTTACCCAATCTAGAGCCACTTGACTTATCAATGGATTTTCGATTTTAGGAGTACCTGACCCACCAACTCATTTTAAACGGCTCCAGTTTAAAAAATTTTCAAAATATCAACCGACAAGTTTTTTTACAAGTTAAACATATAGATTCAAACAAGATCAAGGAGTATAAACATTTTTTATTATTTACTTTTAAAAGCATAAGTAACTTAAAAAAGTATAATTTTAGACCTTTTTAGATTTTTTATAAAAACACTTGAGTTTGATCGGCTGCAGATTAGTCAATTTTTTAAATATAGTTTTTGAAATAAGTATAGCAAAAACCAATTGTGTTTGTAACTTCTGTACCAATTTTTAAATCGTATGTTAAAAAATGTCGAATCCAAAGGTGTTATAGTTAAAACTTGATTGGTAAAACAGAAGACCTATTTTCAAGCGCCTCGTTTTTAAAAATAACATGAAAAAATCGTTCATACTTACTGAGAATATTTATATTGGTGTATTCAACTTGTAAAACAAATTTGATGTTGATATTCCAAAAATTGACGAAACTGGAATAGATTGAAATGGCTGCAGCGTTTGGTAAGCAAAACATCGTGAGGCTCGTTGATTAGTCTGTAGGCTCTAGCTCATCAAATTTTTAAGATACCAACTTGAGTCTTTTTATATACGTTAAAAATAAACTTTTCACTTGCTCTACCAAGTTTTAATTCGATATGTTACAAAATGGCCAACTTAGATCTGCTATATTAATGGACGGAAATAATCATATAAAAACATATTCATTGATAATTATGGGTTCATAAATTTGCTGGCTTATTTAGTTTAATATTATCGTAGATGTATAATTTTTGTATATTATATTTATACATATATTGTTTATGTATATTTTAAATTTCATACAAATTGGATTATTATCTTGTAGATTATTATTATTGAGAGAAAGTTGACTTTTTTTTAAGACAAGTTAATTGAGACTGCATATAGGCTATTATGCTAGTCTTAAAGAAATTGTATTATTTTGAATATAAAAAAGTTGAACTTTTAAAGAAAATGGCAGCCATTTTCAATCAGCCATGTTAAATTTTCATATTTTATATGAATCAGTTCCTCTTAAAACCACCAAATAACCATTTTTCTTTTTCTTTGAGACACATTGTTTTATTTCAATAGGGATAAAGATTTGGGTAATTTGTTAGATGATTATATGTAATGAAAAAAAAACATGACATCGTAAAGCTGACACTTTCCTCTTGAAAACACCCTATTACAACTATTTATTTAATACATTATAACTATGCAATAGTTTATAATGTACTGGGCTGCGTTTAAAAAAATAGGTCTTCAGCCGTGCGGCCGAGTCGCACTACATTATCAAATTTTTTCCAGACAAACCATTGCTCGGACAAAAAAAATATATGACCTTTTTTATTGAAAAACATTTCCCCTACACGTTGGTATTTTTCTTTTTCTCTAACTTCATCCCAGATCGAAATATTAGGGAATATGGAAAAAAAATGTTATTAGATTTTTTTTGACTTTAGGAAATCGATAGACTGGTAAACTTTTTTATGTTAATCTACATACTATAATGTACTTATAAAAAAAATCAGCCGTATTGTAATTTCCTAGAACTTTTGGTCTAAAATTACCCCTACCGACTGGCCTATAACTGATAATTTCCCCCGAATTTTTACGAGAGAATCTTTTCTCCGACAACTGATACTGCAATATGATATTCTTTTTGCTGCCTAAACTAAAGCCAACATTTCGAATTGCATACAAGCATGTTATCTGAAATGAAATGCAAAGCCGAGATGTCAACATTAATTTATCCGGTTGATTTAAAAGTTTTCGGGGAAAGTTCTTAGTCATAACGTCAAAGATGACTTCATAACAGTTCACTTTTGTTTTACTATTTACTGTTTTGTAGTCTGTATTTTGTGATTCCGCGTTGTTTGAGGTTATAATGAACGTCAGGTTGGTTCGTTTCACATCACAGTCAATTTTTTGTTGTTTACAATCATTTGTGTTAAAATAAATAAATGTTTCTCTCTTTTTAAACGGCTGTGTCATTTTATTAGTTCCGTAGATTTTTGTTTGTTGTTTTTGTTCTATGTAGCCTAGTTTAGATTTTCTAAAATAGGCAATTTTATCACTAGAAATATCAGTGTCCTAGTACTGCTAGGTCTACGAATTTTGTAACAGATAGCGATCATGAGAAAAATACCAATACAAATCGAACGGAAAATAAATCCAAATCAGCAATCAGTATTTTTAGGGATAGAAAAAAAATATTTCAATTAGCCTAATAATACGTTTTTAGTAACCTAATAACATATTAAGTAGGCCTAGCCATGCAGTAGTGATATAATATTTATGAATTCTGAGATAAGTGCTAAATTCAGAGGAAAAAGTGTATTTACTAAATATAACATAATCACTTGCTTCATGAGTTTTCGTTTACTACCCGACCAGACTCGGGTGAAATATTTCACTACCCGACCAAATTCAGGTAAAATATTTCACTACCCGACCCACGTAAAAAATTTCACTACCCGGCCCGAGTTAAAAATTTCACTACCCAACCCGAACCAAAATATCACTACCTTCAGACCCCTAAGTTTCAACTAATTCTATAAAAGTATTTTCACAAAACCAAATAAAACAATATAAACATATTATTGGCCTATTATTATCAAACTGCGGTTGAAGGAAGGGTCGCTTTACTTACACACACGCGTAGAGGACTGGAATAAACTTCTGCAATAACATTGAACCCGTTTTCGAGTTGAGATAATAAGACAAGGACGAAGCAACACGTCATCGAATAATTCACAGTAGATGCGCAAGAAGAAAGAAACTACTTCCGCGCATCGGCACAACACTTCTGCGCCCTATTGGAAACACGGCAAACTCCTTGCACATCGCTATCGTGATTAATTATGTAAGGTACCGGAAAATCAGTTTTTTAAAAATATATTTTGGATGAAAACTAATTTTTTATCTCTTCAGAAACATTATTAAAGAAACGTACTTTAAAACTGTATAATTTTCTACAACATAGTCACAGTGAACTTTTATTTCTAATCAAACTTCAGTAAAATTTAGCCTTCCTCTTATGGAAGATTTCTTTCTTTCGTTTAATAATAAAAAATTAATTTACACAAATAATTATTTAAGAGGTTTAAGCAATGAGATATGTAATTATATGATTTTATAGTGAAGTTTTAAGGTGTTATTCATCATATAACGCCGATTTAAACTATGTTTTTATGTTAAAAACCAACCCCGAGCGGCTGGCAGGCTGGCTGAGTGCAGTGCCCGCTTAATAGGTATTTCTAAAATCCTTGGCAGCTAATTATCAATAAAGAAGAAGCGACCAAATTGCTTAAGTATTGTTGCTCTTAAATTATGAATTTATTTTATTATATTTATTCCATTTATTTCTGTATGCGATTTTGTCTTTATTAATTGCTTAACATCGAGATCTGTCTTTATCATGAATAGAAATTTATAATCTTCTTACATATTTGCGATTTCCCCTTTCACTCACTTTGAAACTGATACTATATTATTTTTGCTTCATTATTTTATATAACACTTTATTGACATGATATTATTAATATTCGCACATTCACTAAACACTATTTATCCACTGGTTCCTCCAATGCCATTTGAAATAGATTACGGATTTTAACTAGATGATCGATTTTCACTAGATGAGTTATTTGACTTGATGATTGATTTTACTTGATTAGCTATTTGACTTAATGATTGACTAGGGGCTCGGCCCCTGGACGCTCCGCGTCCCAACCCCGGCTCGGCCTTCGGCCTCAGATGGCTGCTTCGCTTCGCTCGCAGGTGGAAAATTCGATAAAGGATCTTTTGCTCGTTTGTACATAGGTGACCGAGCATAAATCAACTGTTTTATTTGGCAGCTGACTCAAACTCATTAAACATTATCTCCATAAGACTAACATGGGAAATTTGAAGGATTGTATAACGGAGCTCCTTCTCGGGTGAATAGCGGCTGAACGGATGATAATATATAAGACTTGACATATCTGTGAATGATTATGTTCAGTTTTTGATCCAAATTAGCTGTTTTATATATAATAGGTTTGTAACAACCAATGTTTGAATTGAATTAAAATATAGTTAGCATTTTTCGATGATTTTTGTTTGTGTTTGTTTTTAGTTTGTCAATGTAACCTCAAAAAGGTAATACTACATTTGATACTGATTTGATCCAAATCAGTTGTTGATCAAAATCAGCCGTTTTAAGCTTTTCATACGAACAGCTGTTTTTGTGTCCCTGATAAAATCAATAGAAATCTTTCTTCCATAAGATTAACATTGAAACTTTGAGGGCCACTGGGGCGTAGCCCTAATGTCCTAGGACTTCGGTAAATGGCCTAAAACCTTCCCAGGGTTAACCTGTGTTACTATGCAAAATTTCAAAGCAATCGGATGGACGGTATACGAACGCAAAGTGGACAAAGAACCAAAAAAAACCCCCATAAGGAATACACAGCAGAAATTTGCATTTGATTATAACGTTTGTAAGGCGAAAGATACATGATTTGTAATGCTTGATGGCAAATCTGTGCGTGCATACCTTTAATTTAAGACCTTAATTATGAAAATCGGTCGGGTAGAAGAGCCGAACGGACTCGGAAAAGAAAAACAGAATTTTTTTAATATATAAGATTAAAAATTTTAGTATTTTAAGGTAAAATGTAATTAGTTATGTTGAAGATCTTTTAGGTGTTAATCCTCCACCCGTTCCTTGAAGAAAACCCCTCTTTCTCAACATAATCTCTCCATCCCAATCTACTTTTTTCTAGCGTCCTTTCGAAAAACAGTCTTCTCTTTGGCTAATGAGTTTTACACTCATCTCCCCAATGGCCTTTCATTTTTTTTAAATATTTGTCTATGAATTTTCTTGCATACAATTCTGCATTGTTCGCTAAAGCTATGTGAAATATTATATTATTCTTTTCACTTGTTCTCAGAGCAAGTTCTTCTAATGCAGCTGACTTGATGGAAATGTAACATGATAGTTTACAAGTGTGTTTATAGTATCAGTTATAATCTAATTAACTGTGGCCAGAGCAAAGATGTCTTCTTAACTAAATTGCTTTGAATATTGGAATATTTTTTAATTCGATTGATTTTTCATTTTTATTATTAAAGTCTTTTGGAATATTTATTTATTTACATCAATATATCCCTGACATACTACTCCTACTAAGAAAATAATTAATAACATGGAAGGTTTTACATATTATCTTTGGTTTTTGCTACGTAATACGCAAAAAAGATGTTAAAACCAAGAGAGGTAAAGCTAGTTGGCGCTCCTGAATTTTTGTTCAAAGATACATTCATGAGAATCCACTCATATTATTTATTTCAGAAAGTTTTAACAAAATTAAAATTTTTACAAATTTTTGAACAAATGTCCTTCCCACCTCTTGCCAATAGTTTCATAAATGTGGGGATATGTCATAACCTGACTTTTTATTTTCTCTAGTATTTAACTATAACAATTTAACCATCTGACTTTTTATAGTCACTCTTTACAGGACATTAAATGTCAAACAGCTCCAGAAATTTACAAAAAGCAATTGACTATCTCTTCTATTCCTGATTCCCTATTTTTAAATAAAATTCCAAAGTTTTCCAACAAAGACTGCACTTCTGATACTAATAAATATCTTTTTCCTACCAAAACCAGACTTATAGGTGTTTAAAAAAAATTTCTTTAGTTAACTAAAAATTCGAGTCCAGAATTGTTGGAAAAAAATTTCTTTAACAAAATTGACCGAAAACCTTTTGCGATTTAATCTCACGTTATTGGAGCCACCAATCATTGATAAACAAATAATAATTCTTGTCTAATTTATCAGTTTCATTTTTTGCATTTAAAAAATATATAGACTATACTTATGCATTTGGTTTAATTTATTTTGTTAGCAAATATTTTACAGTCCAGTGGAACTTTGTTAGTCCCAAAACCCAGATAAACCAAACTGAAATTTAAAATTACAAATGTGCTGAAATGAGTAAATACCAATGACAAACTCAGATATAGTTTTAAAATACAAAGTATATTTTACAGATAAGCAAACAATAAACCAATTACTTACAGATGTAACATAATCATAATACAGTATTGCACTTTACTAGTTGTTCTTTTGCAAAAATATCATTTGTTTTGTGTTGGTGTAAAATATCAAAGAGATCCATAAGAAAGAACAAATTCTACAACAAAGTATCACTGAAGGCAGTTAAAATTAAAAACAATATGCCATATGATTTAAGAAAGAAAAATACTTGCAAGTTGAAAACAAGAAAATCTATCTAACTTAAAATCAATCTGAGTAAAACACAAACACCTTTATGCAAAACCTACATCTACATTGCAGTGAACTCTACTATTACACATTGTGTTGTCTTGCAACATTTACTGTAAGTATATTCCCAGAAATATGATGTATTATACTACAAGACATTTCTCCAGTAATTTTTTTAATAACCAAGAAATAATGCCCCTTTTAATGTTATAAAACTTTTTTTAACCAAATATTAATCAAACGTTAATCTAAAGGTCTTTAGCTTGAACAGAAGCAGCACTTATTATAAATATGTTTTTATATGTGGTATAAATTTGAGATATAAACTACTTACTTAGATATAAATTATTTAGTAAAAACAAAATAGTGGATTACTGGGAAAAGAAGCAATTCTGAATATATTGAATTATCTCCACACATTACGGACACACCCTGTATATTAGATCTTATAATTGTTTTTCTATTGAAATTTATTTTCTGTTGATCTTTTACTGTTTGTTTTTTTCTTGTTGTCTATTTAATTTCAAAATGTATCTTTGCTAAATAGTTTTAAGTTTTTGTTCCGTAGTTTAAAACTTTAGATAATTCATTGTAATTCAGTCAGTTTACGTTTAGTTCCATCAATTAAGGAAGTAAGGTTAGTTTGATTTATTGTTATTATTCTTGTAGCCTACTTTTAGGTATAATTTTAATAGTTTTTCAAGCAAAGAATATAAGGGTTTTCCAAAGAATATATTATGACTCTTAATAATGACATAAAAACCTTAAAGGTTTTTAAAAGTATTCTTTTAAGCTTTAATCGACATAGCCACTGCACTCTAGATAGATTAGGAGTTTAATTTTTCACCTTAAAAAAAACCTATTGCATTTGTGCAAGCTGGGTTCAATCTTTTTATAACACATCAAATACATAATTCATTGAAATACATTATTTTAGTCTTTCCTCAATTGTAAAGGAGCCCTCGCTGCCAGTCCAGCTCTCCTGCACTCGGAGGCTTGTTGTACGAGCCTATGGGCGTTGTCAGGATGGTTCGTAGTGAGAAGGTTCTTTAAAGAGAGTGGTAAACGAGTAGTTGATTTAAGATCCTTTATTTAATCAACTATTTTTGCTGGTCCCTTACTAAACTAAACTAACACTAACCACATAAGGCAAAGGCAAGAATAATTCCCCTCTTGGTGCTTCCAACTAGTGTCCCCTCCCTTTACTTTATGCTAAACCTCGATCTCAACAATATAATAAGCCTTCATCTTTGCCTAATCTATTCTATTACTTTATATTACGTTATTATTACATATTACAAGGTGGAGGGTACCTGCCACATCACCCCCGCCCTGCGCTCACATCACCAGAGTCGGTCCCTTCGACTCCTTTACCACTCTTTACGACCTATGTCACATGAATGTTGTTTTTTCTGGACACCAGAACCTGCCTGGGGTAAATGTAGACTTTGACCACTTTTAATCATGTTTTACCTTGTTATCATCTGACCTGTTTTTCTCAGCTACCATTTCAACCTAAAACAACACCATGGCTTTGCATGATGGTCGGAAAACCTTTTAAGTGTGGAGTGACAACTCCCTACCCCTCAACTTTTATTATAAAATAAGTTAACAAAAAATAAAATAATGCAAGGCCTTTCTATTTATTAACAAAACTGGTATCAATTAGAGAAACTTTACTAGCTGAGAAACTTTACCAACGTGTAAAGTAGTATGAATTTAATTTAATTGATTTCCAACTAAATATTTCCCTTTTCTTCCTTTTTTTTGCATTTGCCTTCTTAATTGTATTTTAATTTATACAAAATATTCTGGTACCTCATTTAAAAATGAGACCATTAAATTTAAAGTATGATATTAAAATCGTTTTTTCTTTACCAAAATCAATTACAAACATCAAAAAGATCAACTTGACACATCTCAGAACTAAACATTTCTTTCTTTAATAATTTAAAAAAACATAATGAAAACTTATACCTACGAAGCCAGCAGAGATTACTAAGCTAAAATGCATCTAATACTTTTTTTAAAATTATAATTACTTGTTCGGACATTTGCCATCATTTGTGTGTTAAATAATCAAACACGACGTTTCGGGAATACAAATCAATTCCCGTTCTCAAGTGACTAAAACTAACGGTACATAAACCTAGGCAACTAGGCCTATGTAAGGGTGAACAAAGTAAAACTACAAGTTATTACTAACCTTAAATATCTACATGGTAGATCTCAGAGCTAAGACTGAGAAGTCAAACACACCAACCACAGACACAACACAATTCATACACTAAGCACACGCAAATGATGGCAAATGTCCAAACAAGTAATTATAATAAAATTCAACATCCATCATTAACAAACAATAACTTCAAACAGAGAATCTAATAGTTGTTAAATTTTCAAACATTGTTACATCGATTATTTTTCTTTTATTCCTTTACTCTTGTTGGTTATATTAATAAGGACAAAAATTCACTGCATTAGCTATTATACTTTAAAAAATAAATCATCCTAATTTCATAACATTATAATATATACATGGTAATTAACTATTTCTCATTCACAAATTACTATAGTTTACCAAAATCATCATAGTTAAAAAAAATTAAACTTACTTTACTCTTTAATAAAAAATATTCATTATCTTTTTTAGTTTCAGCCTTAAATTTTTTGTAGCAAAACTTTATGTACACAATTAATCAATGGATTGTTGTTCTAATTTAACAAACTTTATAGAGCACAATCGTTATCTCGGATTTGTTAAAGAAAACATCGTTCTACTATTTTATTAATTTAATCTTCATTTCATTTACTTCCAAAAATTATTTCAAAGTTACACGATTATTAAAAAAAATGTATTTACCTTCCTAAACAAAACAAAATAAAGACCACAGAGAAAATAAATTCGACTACCTTTCTATGCAGTTAAGGAACGACTTCTGACACGAGGTGTAACACCATTTTAAAGACCGCTTCTAACACCAGTTGTTACGGTCGCCTTGCTACCAGTCCGGCTCACCTGCATCGGGCTCCTCCAGCAATGATGTTTCCCCTTGTTAGGTGTGCCTTTGGCTCCCATGCTAGGCTATGGGCGTTGTTAGGATGTTTGGTGGTGAGAAGGTTCTTTAAAGAATGTGGTAAACTGGTAGTTGGTTTAAGATTGTTTATTAAATCAACTCTCTGCTCGTCCCGTACTAAACTAATCTAACACTAACAACATAAGGCAAAGACAAGAATAATTCATTCCAACCATTTACATGGTTGCTCTCAGATTGACTGTTGCATCTCTTGGCAACTAGCGTCTCCCCTTTACTTTGCTCTGAACCTGCATCTCTGCCTAATCTATTCTATTACTTTATATTACGTTATTATTATTATTATTATTAAATATTACAAGATGAAGGGTATCTGCCACACAATAAAATTTCATAACACTTATTTCCTATTCAAATATGGCAAAAAGACCTGATAATAATTTAACTATAGTATTTATACAATGTACTTTCAGAAACATGAATACTATATCAGAGCCTACTAAAGAATACCGTTGGGTAGCGGAAAATAGGATGGGCGCGCAGCGTTGCCTTATCTACTAGCCTCGAACATTCCTGGTATTTACCGCTCGAGGCTTGATCGAAAAGTTTAAAGAATTAATTACAAATGCGTTGAGTCAGTCGCAGTCAGTTAGAATCGTGGGAAGAACGTGACATCGTCGTACTACGGTGATTGGAGTGTTCAAGGTCTCGGTGTACACAAGCCCGTCCCTCAATGGTATTCTTTAGTGGGCTTTGATATAGATCTGCAATAGAGATTGTAATCTGACCTAGTTAACTCAAATTTACCTCATAAACTCTAAATTTAAAATATTTAAATAAATAATCATTTCTCTCTTGTAAATTAAATAACTATAACAAACTATTTATTAAATTAATTTTATTTTCCAGATTTGAAGACATCAAGATTTAATGTTAATCTTCGTAATTGCAAACAGTACAATACAGAAAAGACTTTTAAGTGTAAGGAGTGTTTATATACTTGTGGTAATTCGGGTGCTCTTAAAGAACACATGAAAACACATACTGGAGAAAGACCTTTTAAATGCAAGGAATGTACATATACTTGTAATCGATGGGGTCATCTTAAACAACACATGATAACACATACTGGAGAAAGACCTTTTAAATGCAAGGAATGTACATTTACTTGTGGTAATTCAAGTGCTCTTAAACAACACAAGAGAACACATACTGGAGAAAGACCTTTTAAATGCAAGGAATGCACATATACTTGTGCTCAATCGGGTAACCTTAAACTACACATGATAACACATACTGGAGAAAGACCTTTTAAATGCAAGGAATGCACATATACTTGTACTCGATCGGGTAACCTTAAACTACACATGATAACACATACTGGAGAAGGACCTTTTAAATGCAAGGAATGTACATATACTTGTGGTAATTCGGGTGCTCTTAAAAAACACAAGAGAACACATACTGGGGAAAGACCTTTTAAATGCAAGGAATGCACATATACTTGTGCTCAATCGGGTAATCTTAAACTACACATGATAACACATACTGGAGAAAGACCTTTTAAATGCAAGGAATGCACATATACTTGTACTTGATCGGGTAACCTTAAACTACACATGATAACACATACTGGAGAAAGACCTTTTAAATGCAAGGAATGCACATATACTTGTACTCGATCGGGTAACCTTAAACAACACATGATAACACATACTGGAGAAAGACCTTTTAAATGCAAGGAATGCACATATACTTGTGCTCTATCGGGTAACCTTAAACGACACATGAGAACACATACTAGAGAAAGACCATAAAACTGTAAGCAATGTTAATATTTTCCAATGTAGAACTAAAGAGTTTTTAAATAAATGTATTTTATGTCAAATAACATGTTTTATTTGATACCTAAGTTATGAGATTTCATCCTCTTATCATTGGGTCAACAAATAATAATTATTTTCTACCTTTTATTATTCTAACATATCAGTTTCATTTTTAGTGTTTAAGAAATGTACATATTTTTGCATTTGGTTTAATTAATTCGGTTAATAAATATCTTACGGAATTTATTTTTGACATAATATTGTTTTCCGAGCCAATGGCCCCTAACCAAACTGTATAATACCAAAAGACAGGAGGGACATTTTGTTTCCGACATCAAGGAATCTGCGCAGGTGCTTCTTGTAGATAAAACCGAAACAGAAATAACACAGGTTATTGTTGATGCTCTCTCGCCGGAGGTGCGAAACTGTCTGGTGTTTGCAAAAAGGCCTGTTAACTTCAACGACTTGGACACCATCTGTGAACAAGTCAATAACACTTTATATATTGACAAAAAACGATTCAAGGGGCGGAAATTAGTCGTTTTTCCAATAAAAGCTCCTTCCGTAAAAAACGACTACAGTCATGTAAAATTCTATCAATCTTTTTTTAAACCTGTACACATCAATAAAACCATGCCACGAAAGTCATCTCATTTTAATAAATCCGTTCTCTTTCAATCTAAACCAGGGGTAGTACACAATCACAATAGGTCCTATTTAAATTCTAAACATGAGAGTAACCTCTCAACACCCACTAAAGCTCGTAACTTTTCTAATTTTAAACAGGGATTACTTGCACCCTTTTACTTAAGGCCCACGTGCCTCTACTGTAAAGCGACTGGTCACTATAACTGGGAGTGTCCTTCTTTCAGTCAGTGTAGAAATAAGATCACTAGTTTTTCTCCTTTAGCCAATAATTCTCTTACCAGAAAAACTTACAGGTCATTAAAATCCAAAGGTTTGAGCAACAAGATTCTACCTCTTGTTGAAGTCAATTTTAAAAATTTTAAGGCTAATGCCTTGTTAGACTCTGGGTCTGTCAGAAGCATCATGTCTTCAGACCTCTTTGAACATTTAAAATCCTTAAACCAAGTTAAAGAAATTCAAGAGGTAAAATCGGAGTGCCTCACCGCAAACGGAGAAAAGCTAGGGATCAATCTAGCGTGTAAAGTTCATCTTAAAATACAACACTGTAGCTGGAACTTTGAAATTTTAGTGGCACCTCAGCTGTCGTATCCTCTGATCCTAGGGTCCTATTTCTTTCTTAAAAGTCGACTCGTTTTAGATCTTTTCCAAGGCACCTTTACTTTTAAATTTTATAAGGCTAAACCCTTCCCGTTAGTAAACTTCCAAAAAAGGTCACCTCCTACAGTTAGTTTATCCTCTACTACTCGGGTCTCTGAAAACCCACTGAGTCACCTTAATGACGAGAGTCAAAAGAAGATCTCTAGTCTGATAGAAAATTTCCCTGATGTCCTTACTACAGAATTAGGACTCACCGACCTAATTAAATATGAAATAGTGCTGAAAGACAACATACCGGTGAAGAGCCAGCCCTATCAATTGGCCCCTCCGAAAATGCAATTTTTGAGGGAGCACATCCGAGACCTCGTTGAAAAAGGAGTAGTAGAGAAAAGCATCTCCAATTATTCTTCTCCAGCGTTTCTTGTTCAGCATCCTGAAAAGAAACCCCGAATGGTCATCGATTATCGAAAACTAAACCAACATATCGTAATCGAAGCCGTACCCCTTCCTAATCTGCACCAGTGCTTCAATTGGTTTGTGGGAGCCAAATTTTTCACTGTGTTTGACCTCAACTCAGCCTACCATCAGATTCCACTCACCGAGAGTTCTAAACATCTCACCAGTTTTTGTACCCCTTGGATGCTCTACCAGTTTACACGAGTCCCATTTGGACTCTGTACTGGTGCTCAAGTTCTAACCCGACTTCTAGACCAAGTTTTCTCAGACATCAAATTTAAATTCGTTTTCAACTACCTTGATGATTTAGTCATCTATTCTGAGACTTGGGATGAGCACATCAAACATCTGCGTGAAGTCCTGTCTCGCTTGCGAAGAGCGAAACTTACGGTTAATCCCGGTTTTGCAGTAAGAGAGATAAGTTTCCTTGGACATTTAGTTTCTGCTAGAGGCGTGCAAATTGACCCCGAAAGAACCAAGGCCATCAGAACTTTTCCTAAACCTACCAATCCAAAAGCTGTGTCACGCTTTATTGGAATGGTCAATTTTTTTTCTAAGTTTATCCCAAACTTCGCTGAACACGCCGCTCCTCTGAATCTGCTCCGGCGGAAAGGGCAAAAGTTCGTTTGGAACAATGAGCAAGACCTTGCTTTCGAATATCTGCGTAATGCCATTACGCAACCTCCCGTACTTCGTATGGCTAATTTCGACAAACCTTTTGTCCTTCAAACGGACGCAAGTTCGTGCGCTTTAGGAGCAGTCCTACTCCAGGAAATTGACGGTTCACGTCAACCTATTGCCTATGATTCCCGCACCCTAACACCTGCGGAAAGAAAAGCCTCTTCTGCGTATGAGTCAGAATGTCTGGCCGTAATCTTTGGAGTAGAGAAATTTAGACAGTACCTCGAGCATCGCGAGTTTCTCTTAGAAACAGATAATCAAGCTCTTTCATGGCTACTTGCCCGTCCCAGACAATTAGGCAAAATGGGACGGTGGATAGCCAAATTAATATCATTGAAATTCCAAGTGGCACATATTAGGGGCACCCAAAATGTAATCGCAGATTCACTTTCTAGGATGTTTGAGCCAGAAAAGCAACCAGAGCAAATGTCTCCTTCTGAGAACACCATAGTCTGCAATAGCCTTCTAACTAATTTTCCATTAGCCTTCCAGGACATTAGCGCTCAACAGCGCGCTGATGACATCTTAAGTCCCATTATTTCTGATCTAGAAGCAGGTGCATCTTCTAGCCGATATTGTCTAAATAAAGGGACCCTGTGCCTTAAGAACCATATAGGTATCCCTATCAAAGTTTGTGTACCCCGATCTTTAGTGGACCTAATCATTAATTATTATCACGACTCCCCAGTAGGAGGTCATTTAGGTATTTTAAAGACCAAATTTAAAGTGAGTGAATTTTTCTTCTGGCCTTCACTCGTAAAGGATGTCACCCAGAAGGTTAGAAGTTGTGAAACATGTGCAGTGAGCAAGCCCGCTCAAAATAGCAAACTAGGCTATTTATCATCGATTGTCCCAACCCGTCCTATGGAGAAAATCCACATAGACTACGTTGGTAAGTTACCACGAACAGCACAAGGCAATACCATGATACTGGTTGCTGTGGACCAGTTCTCTAAATTCACCTGGCTTTGCCCTGTCAGAGATGCCACCTCTTTCAACACCATCAAGGCCTTAAGCCAAAACATATTCCAACATTTTGGTTTTCCTAAGATCTTGATCTCTGACAATGCCACCTGTTTTACATCACATGCGTTCCGCAACTACTGTTTCACTCGTGGAATCAAACACGCAACATTGTCACCTTACCATCCCCAACCGAACAATGCGGAACGTCTGAACAGAAATCTTAAAGCCGCTTTAATTGCCTATCATTCTAACAGCCAAACTTCTTGGGACAAATCCTTTGCAACGGGAACAAGGCAATGATAACCACCTAGGTGTTTCGCCTTTAAAAAAAAAAAAAAAAAAAAAAAAATCCAACGGGAACAACAGCTTTGAATCTTTCGTACCACCTTGTTTGGGATTGTTTTTTTTTTAGTGAAAGCTGCACTTCAGAATTCAAAATATCCCATCTTGTAGGACTGTGGGCAAAAAAAGAATACATTGTTTCCAATTTTCCAAAGAAGGTCATAATTTCGGGGCATATTTTTACTGTATTAACTCCAATTCTCTTTAAGGAGTGAGCTCCACATGGTGAATAAAATGCCAAATCAGTTAAGATGTCAGCTAAGACAGTTAAAATGTCATTAGTAATATCTTCTCCACTTTTTCCATTACAGTTGACAAATTTCACAAATCTTTCTTTTATTTCATATTGCTTAGAGTCTTTATTTTGAATGCAACATATCTCAAAATAAATACATTTTGTCCTTGATGTGATACATCAGGAGTCGCATCAACAATCAGCTCATAGTAAATAGTTTCTTGCCTTTCTTCAAGTATAAATTTTAAAACTTTTTCACCTCAAAGTGAAATGAACTCATTTTGACTCGTCCAAGATAAGTAATGGGCTTGTCCGTTCATGTTTTTTTCTTGCAATTGAAGAGTTTTGACCTTAGCCAAGTGGTCCCTAGTGATTTCATCGTATTTTCCAATTAACTCCAAAGTCCCAATTATTTGCAACACCACCACATTATCTCCTTGAAAAAGCAACCCCCTTAATGCTATAGAGAGTGTCACGTCTAAAATCCGTTGTAAAATTTCTTTCCACTTTTCTGCTTCATTCAAAATTTGTTTTTGAAGACCACTGTCAATACCTTTTGAATTAATTGATTGTTGGAGGGATTTCCATTGTTAATAAGACTTACGACAGCCATTGCTATTTTCATGTCCATGGAAATCGAGCCGGTGAAAATCCTATGTTTGCAAACTTGCTTCTTTTTTGGTTATTAGAAGAAAGAATACAGGCAATGCAATGAAGTGACTGTTTTGAAGAGTTCCAAACTAACCAGTCTCTGGGGTACTTTTCTCGATTGTTTATAGATTTAGTGTTGAAAAGATAGTTAGGAAACAGTTTTCCTGTTTTGTCTTTAGGGAATGTCTTAGCCTAACTACATACTTCTTCAAATGTTATATTGTTTTGAGAGACAATATTCTAGCGATTAATATCACTAATTATTT
>JAGFPH010006633.1:0-32595 GCA_018207615.1 Philaenus spumarius
TGTTGAAGGACACAATTTTATCAACATAAAAATATGTCTAATATAATCTTTGATATTATAATTGTATTCTTTTGCACTTGAAGTTTAACCAAACCAAGACAGGATAGTGGAAAACTCCATTAAGAACCCAAACCTTAACTGGTATGAGGAGAGGAGGGACTTGGCAGAAATGGCACAATCCATGACTCAAGCTCTGACCCTTAAAAGTACGCTACTAGCTAATATTACACTTCTAATTGTAACCCAAGCACTTTACCTGCTCAAGTTCAGAATCTGGGATGACTTCCTTGGGCGGGGTCATTTTGATGCCCATAGCTTGAGCTAAGATATGATAAGACATTGCTTCACTGTCTGAGCCTCCGTCGCCGAAGAAAGGCATACCAAACACTCTGTACAAACATAACTTTGTTCAATCCAATAACTTTGAATACAAATAAACAAACTGATTTACTTTTTCTGAAACCTCTGTATTGTTTGATTCTTAAAATATTTAGAATAATTTACCTTCTTTTAGTAAAGCCTGAAGATGTATTTTGGCGATGAAACTATCGTAGCTGTTTTTCAAATAATAAGGATTGTTATAGAAAACTATTTTGTTTTTTGTTTTTACAAAAAAATTTATGTTTTGCCCGCCACAGTATGGTTTTTCCTAAAGTACTAACAAATACACTTAATAATGGGTATAAACACAGCTTATAAAACCAGAAATAACATATATATATATACTATATACATATAAATAAAATTGAAGTGTCTGTATGTGATTTCAAAATATAAGCTTTTTCTAAGATCATATAATTATTCACAAATTACAAAAACCTAAACACAACATTTATAAATTTTCTGCCTACCTCTCTTCCTTCTGAGAATCAGCTCATCCCAGTTACAAACTAATTTTGAGACATTTCTAGAAACACAGACACAGTTCCATTCATTGCACATTCCTGCATGCTCTTTCAATCATTTGTCAAGATTCAACAAAAGATAATTTCTTGTTAATAAACTTAGTTGGCTAGCCTAGGTAGTATTCTTTTCCCTCTGGCCCTCTCTTCCAAAAGTGTGCACATTACTGGTTTCAGTGCTATCAAACAAAAAGATGTGTCGGACATTTTCGAAATACGAGTCATGATAACATAAGTACGAAGCGCTTCTATAACCCTTAACAAGTCTATTGGTGTGATGCGCTCTTTTTACAACCATATCTCCGAACCCAACCCCCCGCGGTTCCAAACCTGCACCTTCTTCATGGATGAGAGATGGAGGGCTACCATACCATATAATCCCCAAGAGGCTGTAGGGTGGTTGCGGAAGTTAAGTACAAACCACGCTTACATCCTCTATATATAAAAACTCAATTCGCTCGCCTACCCCCGCGGTGCAGCAAACACAAACAAATTACCACTTATGAAACAAAGAAGTCAATCATGGGAAGTATAACAATTTATTTTTATTGTAAAGGGGCTGTTACCCCCCCAGTTCACCCATTAGATGTAACTATTTATATTGTGTGTGTTATTGTTTATTTTCTTTCCCACAAAACACTTAAAATAATAAGTGCCAAATTTTCAGTTCTCCAGCTTTAAGGAAAGTATAACAATCAACATTTTTGTATAGGAGTTGTTACTAAATTTTCACCCCTTAGCAGCACGCGACAAAATGTAAATCTATGATAATTGTTCTATGTATCTTGTAAGAAATAAATGTACCGAAATTTCAGCTCTCTAGCTTTAAGGAAAGTATAACAATTAATATTTATTGTTTTAGGGGTTGTTTCGACCTTTAAATCAAAATGAATTATATATAGCCTATGTTACTCACATTAGCTGATCCAGGGGGGGGGGGAGGGCTGCAGCCTCCCACTTTGGGTTATTATATTTTTGTAATCGTCTAAGTGGCAGACTGCTCAATTGAGTAGTCTCAGACAACACAACTTGTATCGAATATTTCACCCACTAAATATTATCAAATCTCAATAAAACAAAAACCATTGGAAAGAAAATGTTTTAAACTTCAATTTACAAATTTCTTCTAAAAAGTATATTTACATTTGTAATCATCGTTGTAAAATTGTAGTTGCCTAAATCAATATTGATGCCGCGCTAGAAAGCTTAAGGAAATAACTCAAACTCATCACTTTTTAAAGGCACATATTCGTTAGGCAGACTTGTTTTGAGAAGAAGATAAGGACACCACTGGATTTGTCAAGATTTTAACTTTCTTCCACGATCTTCTAATCATTCGTCACTCTTATAGTTTCTTAGATATTAATTTGCCTGTAAACCCTTGCAATTGGACAGTTTTCAAAAAATTAGAAAGCACATTGCGCAATCGATGTGTCTATTACAAATCTATATGCAGTATTCGTATAATAATTTTTATATCGATTCGAAGTGCAAGTTCTATATTTTCGTTTAATATAAGGAAAAAATGGTTTAGTGTTCCAAACTATTCGGGTATTTCCGTGAAATATGTACATTTTCAACGCCCTAGGCGCGTTAGCCGTTAACTTTTCCTGTCTGGCTGGAACTATATACTATATATTTGTGAGAATTTTGTTTAGTTGTTGTAATTTAGTGAAATAAGTTTTTAGAATAAATCTACTTACAATTTTCAAGTATACAGTTCAATTCTATAGTTTATTCTCTACAATTTGTTATAATAAAACTTTATTTTTGGGTAAAGCATATAATCCTTAATTCCTATTCAAAATGGGTGCTCGTGAAATAGTCTAAAAAGACGTTTTCAAGCACTGTATTCCAAAATTATTATTATTATTATATACCCCCCTCCCCTCCCCCGGATAAGAGACAGCCCCCACCTTGAAAACCGGCTGGATTCGCCCATGGTTACTCAGGGATAGTGTACTGGTACCGTACTTTTCATTAGTAAAACTATTTTTTCAATCCCCTACATAGAAACAAACAAATTTTACTTCTTTATAATATTAGTATAGATTAATTATATATTAAACAATAATTGTATACATTTGGAGAAGTACAGTAACAGTACTGACGTGATTACCTAAGTCAAATAGAAATGAGTTTTTAAAACTACAGTTAAAAGTAAAGTTATAGATGGTGAATAACTCTAAAAACAACTATCGTGACAAATACACATTTACTTTACACCACCTAGGGTAATGAAGATAGGTGATTAAAAATCTACATAACAATTTTGTTTGTGACACACATTCTATATTCTACATTTCACAGTAGTATTAAAAGTGGAAATTCAAAATACTTTGTTCAATGCCCAACATAAAGAATTAAAATAATGAGATTGTATAATACATAAATCTTTGACTCACTCAATTAACGGTCTAAGTTGACCTCTTCCCACCGCTGAAGTTTTCCCGCTTGACCAAAATGTCCAGACAGATGTTTTCAAGGGATACACAGCAGTCGCTGCCAACGCAGTGTTGCCATTTACATTGAGATTGACTTGTCCACTTTCTATGGCTTTGGAATACATGTACAGGCTCTTAAATATTACACATTTTCAATTTATAAGCAGATGTTACTAATATTACCTAATAAATTTAAAACAATATTTTTATTCATTTGACAATTAGTGTGTTAAGCCTCGGCTACGATACGAGCGGTGAGCGGTGAGCGGCGGGCGGCAGTAGCAGGTGCAAGCGGCGCACGAAAATTATCTAACTGATGGAGTTTCCTTGTTAAACACGGTTGGGTGGCTACGATACAAGCGGCGGATGTGCGTTGACCTAACTCTCGCTCCAGAGTCCCGCTCATGATCAAATTAGTTAGATAATTTTTCGACTGCCGCCCGACGCTCATGGGTTTCTTTACTTTCAACAAACATATGACATTGGTTAAAAAGGCAAAATTAAGTATTTTTGATACGTATACGTTCATGGCATACTAACGACAACTTATATACAAAATTTCAAGAAAATCCGACGGTAAACAAAAAAGATGCTAATTTTTGCGAGTATACTTTTGGAATTTTGTATTCGGTTCAAGGATTTATTTATTCTTTAAACACCATGAATTGTGGAATAGACAACACCAATGGATTAAAACTTTCTGTAATGGGACTACTTACCATTGTTATTTTCACAGGAAGCATATATTTTAAAATTACTCCCTCCCCGGGTTATACCTGAATTTATGTTAAAGTCAAAATTTCAAGAAAATCTGACGGTAGACAAAAAGATACTAATTTTGGCAAGTATACTTTCGGAATTTTGTATTCGGTTCAAGGGTTTATTTATTCTTTATATAGTTTATATAGTAATATAGTTTATACTGAAGTACTACTTACGTCAAGCGGTTTTGCAGCTTATATGTTGATTTATTACAGCCGTTTCAGTATAACAATACCATCATCAGAGAACAAAACACTAACATATATTATAAACATTAGTACATTGCACTTAAACAAATAAAAATAAACATAGAAATTAATTGGTATGGCAGTATATTTCGAAACTATTAAAAAGTTAGTATTAAAGTATTGTGACCACATATTAATACTAACTTTTTAATAATTTTGACGTGTACTGCAGAACAAATTTCTATGTTTAATTTTATTTATTTATGTGTAACGTACTAATAATGCTCATATATGTGAGTGTTTTGTTATCTAATGATGGTATTGTTATACCGAAACAGCTGTTATAAAACAATATAAACTACAAGACTGCTTAACGTAAGTACTTTAGTGTAAATAGGATTTATTTGTTTTTATTAATAGCTAATAATGTTGTTAAGTGCCTTTTTGTGTATGCTCTATTATTAAGTAGTTTGTTACATATTTCCTGCTGTCATGTGTTTATTTCAGAGTAATGATTCATGTAGGGTTACATCTACTTTAAAAAAACCAAAATAACATTTATTTGATAAGAGTTAAACTTAAAAATTTCAACAAAAACAATTAATTACAAAGGTGTTTTAGAGCAGACATTTTATTTTTATATAAGCATTTTTATAGATCAGTTGAGATAAATTGTGCTTAATAAATTTAAAAAATATTAAATACCTAAGTAAAAACGTTTATGTATTTATGGTTATTCCTAAAGCAGATCAATTAAACAAAGTACACAGCTCAAAATAAAAAGAGTGATACAATATTTTGAAATAGTGAAATAATAAAAGAACTTTGGTTGTTTATTAGATTTTTTATATATACTGGTATTTTGTTATATTATTTAACAAACTTTTATTCATTTGTGTTAAATTCATTTGCAAGAAAGACAGAAATAGCCAATAATATGTTTTGTTAGAAAGGCTTGTTTAAAAATTAATAATGTAAAATGTTAATGTTTTTTAGTAGGCTAATATTTTCAGTCTACGGAAATCATAGTTAGATTTCGATTATAGGCCTTTTGCTTATATTTGTGTGTGTATTATGTTAAAGTGCCTAATCAAAATTTGTTCATAAATGTGTTCAATGTACATTTCCTGTAAATACTGCCTGACAAGTGAGTAAAATATGACAGATGATGAACCTGTTACCTTTTGCATATAATTTAGTATTTTACATTCCTTAATGTTATTACTAGTCGCTCTTCGGGTTGTATTTGCTGAGGAAATAGGGCCCTCTTCTTTAACAACCGATGCTTCACTCTATGTAGTAAATAATCAAAAGTACACATTGACATTCTAGTGTACTGAAAGAAGCGATCTTCGTCTCGTCGCAATTCTTTAAATAGGTGGTGGTTTTCACCATATCTTTGTCTATTTTTGTTAATTTGGTGCACGCCCCAACGCCTTTGTTGTGCTCTTCTTACCTTTTGCAAACAATACAAAAGGGGTCTCTCACTAAGGATTTCCGTCAGCACTAGCTCCTCGTGTGACATCATCTCGTTGACTGAGACAAGTGTGAGAAAGTTGCCGCTTGTATCGTAGCCACATCCGCCACTCAGGAATTTTGCTAGTAACGCTCGCCGCCCACCGCCCGCCGCTCACCGCTCGTAACAACACAACCTCATTTCAATTAAAACAAATAAAGTACAGTAGAAGCTCAATTATCCAAGGGAATTTGGACCGGGCAGACCAAAATCTTGAATAATACGGAAGGCCATGAGAAAGCCATTGAATTGCGAGTTCCAGCGTCATTTACCTTGTAGTTTCCGGATTAACTGAGGCAATTTTTTTTTTAAACTTTTGTCAAAATCAATTCTGTTAACTTACAAATAAATCTAAATTAACTGAATTGATTTCGATAAAGAATTCATAGCTTGAGAGGATTTCTCATTAAGTGAATTTATAGTAAAAACTTTTGTGTTAGATTGAACAGAAAGAAAACAAAACTGTTGTTTGTCTTGTACATCTTGAAAACATTTCCGCTCCTTACTCACACAATAGTATGGTGACCTTTAGTGGACGGGTAGTATAGTGAATGACGAAGCGGTCTTGGGCCTGTTTAAACTCCCCTCCTCGCGACATCGTATTTAGGTCTCACCATCCTTTCCCACGAGTTGTTTCTTCCCCCTGCAACTGTATTTTGTTCTTTTGTTTTTTGTCGATGTCGGTGTTAAACTTTGTGAATTATAGTGTAATACGAGTGGAAAGCAAAAGCGTGTTGTTTTACCTTTAAATAAAAAATGGGAAGCAATTAAAAGATTAGATGGATGTGATTCAATAAGAAAAGTAGCAAGTGATTGGGGAAGTGTCTGTCGGGGATTGGAAACGAAATAGATTGTAAATTGAAAAGTGGGTATCTCAATGGTATTCAAATAAAGAAGAGGCTAGACAATCGATGAAAAAACTTCAGAGGCATTATTTTTGTTGTTTTTAACAGTATAAAATTTCTTTCATTTGAGTACATTATCAAACATTCTTTGTTTATTTAAAACTAGATTATTTAAAGCCAAATAAAATAGATTTTGAATTAAATGTGGCTCCAAATCAGCCTATAACATGTAAATTAAGCGGGAACTCGCACCTCAATGGTTTTCTTACGGCCTAACGTATTATCCAAGTTTTTGATAATCGAAGGTCTGCCCGGTCAAATTTAGCTCGAATAATCGAAGTTCTACTGTATTTTACAGACAAATAATAATTAGAACAATGACAAATTGTAGCCCACTAATTCATACACTCGCTGGTCTGTACTTATATGAAATCTTGAGTTGGGTTCATGATATTAAAAATGAATTACCAGCAAAATATAAATTTGACCACAGCCACAATACACGAAATGCTAATGATTTTAAACTTCCCAAACATCACCTGACTTTATTTGAAAGATATCCACAGTATTCTGGTTTGAAATTATATAATAGGCTACCCAATGGGTATAAGGAATTAAATATTAAGCAGTTTAGGAAAAAAATAAAAGTTGGCATTATGAATAGAGCATACTATACAGTTAAGGAATTTTTAGTAAGCCCTGTAAATTAGTGAATAGTTCATTTTAATAGGCAATTTATGTTGATAAGCCTGACTATAATTAACCATGTTTTTATTGTTCAGTCAAATTTATATTCTGACAAGGCACCTGTTCTGATATATTCATATAACAAAAATGTATTGAATTGTTATAATAGAATGTATTGTGCTAATAAATTATATCTATCTATATAGGCCTATATAAAATAATTTTCCATTCACGCTTTGCATTTAAACAATTTTAACCTAATAAATTATACAGGATTGTTTCAAACCAGTTTATCAGTAGAACAACTGGCTGCAGTAAAGGTCTACATACTGACCTGTCAGTACTTGAGAAGATATACTGTTCCGGCTGTGTCCAAACTTTGCCCAATCCCCCAGAAAACATACTCCACCTCTAGCCAGAAGTAATGGCCCTGCTTCGAACCACTCTGTACCGGCTGTACCTCCAGTGTTACCAGAGACTGCAGACACTGTAAGAGCTACTTTCCTTGCAGCTATTGTGCTTACATGTTGCAGGAGGTTGCAACAGTCTAAACCTACGCCTAGAATTGGGATTGGAGTTTTACTCATTCCCTGAAACCAAAAGAAACGTTCATTGAATAAGCGGTAAGTTGACTCAGCGAGGTAAAAATATAAAATTTTATTGAAATATTGGTAATGAAAATACAAACCAAGGTCTATGAAACCATAAGTTTTGTAGGAATTACTAAAAATTGTGTGTTTAGTTTTTCATTAAAATTGAGTTTTACCAAGTACCTATGGTCATCAGTGTAAATTATTGGTCTTATTGTTGTAAAGTACTAGCAAATTTGTAAGTATAATCAAAATGTCTATTATGTAACTAATAGTAAGCCCCCGTGAAAAATCACAGGTAGATTAATTAGATACACATTAGAAATACATCATTTAAAAAAAATACTATTTAAAAACAACAAACTTTATCTAGGCCTACCTTACTATGCTGAGGGGGATATTTAACTCAGTCAATGTGTACAATTATAAGAATTATAAAACTGTAGGCCTATTTGTGTAAATTTTGTATTTATACAAATTAATATATATCTAAAGAAAGATAGAAATATTATCTTTTAATTGCTTTCTATTTCATATTGATAGATGAAATGATTTAGAAGTTTTTAATATTATAGTGAAGAAATTAATAATACAAAAATGTTTATATATATGTTATACGAAGATGTACGAATGTTTCGGAAGTTAAACAAATATATATCTCTTCTTTAAATTTGTATAAACAAATATATTGATTATAAAAGGTTGTATTTATGTACAGTTTATAATCTCAAAGTAAATCTTATAACGTGTTATACCATACCAGTTCTATAACTGATATAAAAAAATTAACTTCAGAAGAAATTATAATGGTTGAAGTTGTAAACATAACCTGAAAGTATGTATGGACGTACACAGACTTTTATAGGGAGTTGATAAAGTACTTTCGGTCAACAGTGTAAATCGTATGAAATATTGGACTTATTGTTGTAAAGTGCTAGCAAATTTATATATACTAAGTAATGGAAAATGTCTATTATTTATCAAACGCATTGAATGTTTTTGATAACTACAAATAAATCTAACGCGTTAACTGTAGAATATAGACAAAAGTAAAATACCTGCGAGACCAGACTAAGTAGGAGGCCCACTTTGAGATGGAAAAAAGCATTGGAAGGATAGAGGTCTGAGGCAAGTTGAGAGGCAAGAGCTGATGTGAGAGCCCAGGGAGAATGTGGGCAGGTCTTTCTGGTTGCAAGAGAAGCCAAATTACATCATACAAACATAACAACCAAATGAAAAGCAAATTATTTACAGATTTACACTAAAGAATATTTCACAGTGAAAAGCTGTATTACAGGGTTTAAAAGTTACTTTTGTGTAGGTGCAAGATACAAAATATATCTTTCCCACTAACTATAACATTGTTTAAAACAAGACATTAAACGGTTAAACAACTTATTACTTGGCATTATAATATCTCAGGTTCCAGTAAAGATAGAAACATGGATCAAATAGCTTTATGTGGAAATTAAAACCCTCTGTTTACCGGATCATGCAAAGAATTTTTTTAAATTAATCGAATACTTACATTCTCTTAAATTTATTTGCCCGAAAGAGCTTTATTAATTTTTTCATAAACCTTTATTTCTCAGCAAAATAGAGAAATCCGTGATTATAATACAAGGACAAGAAATGACATTCATATGACTCCGGCGAGTGGCGTAAAGGTTTTCGGCCAGGCCCCCCTCGCAAAAAAAAAATGACGGGACTTAGTTTATTGAACACATTTTTAACACAAATACGAACAACCATGGGCTGTCTTTATTTGGACAAATAAACCTGTTTTTCTGAAAGAAGCCTTTACACTCAAAATTCAAATTTATACACGTAAAATAAAATGTAGAGAGTTAAGATGATATTTTAGTGTTATCGTTCATTCTTTTTTTTCAATTTACACATTTAAAATAGCTTACACTTTACTGTTATAAAATAAAATCTGCGGTCACAGTAATTATTGATACAAAAAGTTGTATTGATACATTGAGAAATATACATACTTACAAATCTAGTAAATAAAACTAAACAAACGTAGATGAAATAAAATAGCAATTAAAAACAACACAGAACACTCACATATGTACGTGGTTGGTGAATCACCTTAGTCACAGAAGCAAACTGAATAAATAAATATTAAGATTCATTTTGTTTTAGTATCCAAGTCACGTTTGTTTAATTAAACAATAATTTTCCTCATTTGGCTCCGCCACGTGACTTCTTTGCTTCAGTTTTCCTGACACGTTTGAGAGCTTGTGCCCCATCCTCAGAGAATAACTCTTTCGAGATCGTCAACACATTAAAATATAAAAGTTACACAACATATTACACAACTCAAACACACAACACAAAGTTACGACACGGTGGGTACTTTTTTTTCGTCTAGACAGCAGTGGAATGTACACATCTGGTGAGAACGTCTGGCGCGTCCCTTTCCCACGTTATTCTAATGACCCGTGCTATCTCGCCGGTGAAGTTTAATTAGATTGATGTCATTTTGTTATTCAAATAAAGATAACTCAAACACTTTTGTGAACTAAGGAAAGACAAGTATACCGTTCTTTTCTTTGATTTATCCTCTACACTTTGTTATAATAATATTTCTTTTTTGGGCAAAGCATATATTAGTAAATTAAGTTTTAATCTAGGGCCAGTTTTGTTAGTGTAGTGAATTTGGAACATAAAAACTGTGTTTTTCAAAATAAGAAATTTGAAATTGATAAAAGTTTTTATACAGTTCTATTTAAAACTAAATTACAAAACTTTTTTACGCTTACGAAAAAATACAAAAAATGTTTACTACTTGTTATGTAGGCCTAAAGTTGAACTTTTTCCTTTCGTTACTGAACATTTTTTGTTTCTTGAGCTCATAACTTTTAAAATTTCGAAAGAACCCAATTTTAGTGGCATATTTGAATTCTTTGAAGTTTCTTCTACAAAAAAGCTATTGAACACTTTTGGATTGGGGTTCATTTACTATTTTTGGCGAATTTTTAAAAATATGCTTGCAAAACGCTATAAACAGACTTTTCAATTTTAGCTTTAACCATGCCAGTTCTAGGGTTAAAATAGCTACAAATAATCCTTTATACAATGCTCGAATATTTTTTAATAATATGCCTGACCATATTAAACAGGAAACTTAAATTTTGCAGGATTGCTTTGTTTGTAAAGGGTCCACTCTGTCTTTGAGACTTGACATGTAGGTGAGGCGGTTTAGTTTTCAATTTAAAATTAGTCAATGAAGAGATAAATAAATAAACAAAACTTACTGAACATGATCCTTCAGCTTTCGGACGCTCTTGGGTAGAAAAGGTAAAAGATTTCTCTCTATATACCTTTGCCCATTAGTAACACAGCGTTCTATTCCCCAAGCTAGTAGATACTCCTTTGCCGACGACACTACAACATCATACGCCACTCCAAGTTCCAGACCTTGGGAAAGTTCATCTGAAATCATTGAATACTAGGTAGAACTTATAATGAACAAATATATTATATTAAGAAATAATTTCATCTACGATTTATCAACTCTTATAAAAGCTAGTGCATGTTCGCACATACATAAATACGTATGTACATGAGTAACGTATAACAGCTAATTTCATCCATCATCTGTGATACTTAAACAAAACCCAGCGTAGATTATATACATTGGGGTTATGTTTACAACTTCAATCATAATTTCTTGTGGAATTGATTTTTTAAATATGACTTATAGAACTAATGTATGCTATAATCCAATATAATATTTGCTTTGATGTTATATAAACTGCACATAAATATAACCTTTTATAATCAATATATTTGTTTATACAAATTTAAAGAAGAGATATATATTTGTTTAGCTTCCGAAATATTCGTACATCTTCGTATAACATATAAACATTTTTGTATTATTAATTTCTTCACTATAATAGTAATAACTTCTAAATCATTTCATCTATCAATATGAAATAAAAAGTAATTAAAAGATAATATTTTTATCTTTCTTGAGATATATAATAATATGTGTATAAATACAAAATTTGAACAAATAGGCCTACAGTTTTATAATCCTTATAATTGTACACATTGACTGAGTTAAATATCCCCCTTGGCATAGTAAGGTAGGCCTAGATAAAGTTTGTTGTTTTTAAATAGTATTTTTTTTAAATGATGTATTTCTGACGTGTATCTAATTAATCTGCCTGTGATTTTTCACAGGTGCTTACTAGTTTATGAATACAGTTTCCACTTGTTTTTGTTATATTGATAGACATTAAGTCTTGCGCTTTTCCAAACGGATTTCTTTTTTTGAACAATACAGGCCCTGCAGAAATTGAATCCAGAAACTCAATAAGTTATAAAATTCAAGCTGCAGGAACTATGCCATCTGAAAAATCCGAAGGCCTTTTCCATATATGAAAAAATGTAGTATTTGTTACAAAGAAGTCACACAAAATGTTATAATTTGAGATGTAAAACAATGATGGAATGATATCTTTTAAATGTTTGCCCCTCTGTTGAACTTTGCCAATACAACTGTACTGAACTTTAATTTCTGAATTACTGGAAATTTGAGAGTAAAATGAGAATATTCTTAAAATGCATTATACCTTAAAATAATTAGTTGTCATTACCATTTCAGATTTTAACGTTCAGTGCTAAGCACGGTTAAACTCGCAAAAAATGTCTTTCCCTGTGACTGGGCATGGTTTTAACCAGCACCTGTCCCATTCCTTTGCATTGGGAAATAGGGGGTTTAGTCATTGTCTAGAGCAATTTGTTTTACCTGAGTAGTTGGTAGGAACCCTTCTATGAGTCCAGGTCCAGTAGCCTCGGAAAATAGCGACTACAAAGCAACTTACGATCATTTAAATTGGGCGCCATCTTGCTAGTCATTCGTAAGAAGACCCTAATATGCCGTAGCACTGAAAGTGTTTCAAGTTTCTTACAAAGAGGTACTAATTCAAAGGAACATATAGAACCACCTGCATGAACTTAAGCTTGTTATCAAGTCAGGGTCAAAGAACGGACAAACCCACAAAAAAAAAAAACTTACACAATTATTAAAATCGGCTACTGACCTCTAAAACAAATAGTCACCCCTTGATGCAGTTTAAGGGAGCTTCTAAATGCCAAGGGATCGATGTATATTGCTAACACTTGGTTGCCTATAACTCTTTCTCTATGCACTTCCTTTGTGTTATTCCCACAATACTGACATTTATTATAAACAGGATCATTTTCTGATACTCGCACGCCCGTCCTGCCTGCGCATGACTCTATAAAGCAACGGTAAACAGCACTCTGCCTGTCAACATAATACATTAATATAGTTAACAGAACATGAAAGTACTAAATTACAACAGGGAAATATCTATACTGGCAAAATCTCGCAAAAGAATTACAAGAATCACCGTCTTAACTTAAATGGAAGGTGAAAAAATAGGTTTTTATGAAATAACTCCGAAATAATTGATTGTATGAGAAAACGGACTTCAAGACAAAATTCCCTTATATTTGTTTATATATTGTTAGGGGTAGGTTTTTTTACCCCTTCTGTCCGGGTTCAAACACTAAGAAACAGGTTAATAACAAAACACATTGGTTCAATGGTAATACTTATTCTAACATTGATTTATTCGCACGCCCTTGCAATTATACAGATACATACGATTTGATACATTAGCCTACAATTATGCTATGTACATTAACTTTACTAGATATTACGTTCGTAGGACAGACTGGATCAAGAACTCGGTAAACAAAGCTACTGTATTTACTCCTGTTGAACTTTTGACTCCAAACTCAATATGATATCGATAGACTAAGTATTCTGTTTACTCACTCAAATCTCGTTCTACTGCAGAACCGGTTTCGTCCTTCGATCTCGTGTAGAACTTCTCGTAGTATTGACCTGACTCGTGCTGCCGAGCTTCCGATCCTTAGCTTCACAATACTTTTTATTTATTTATTTATTCTTTTCATCACTTTTTCTGTGATTTATTCCATTGGAATATGTGACATGTCATAACTTACATTGTTATATAAATAAAAGTACAAAATAATAAAACATACATAATATACACAAAATCACACATAAATTTACATACAAATTTGATTAAAAAACAAAAAAAAATCAAAAAACACGGTTAATACAGTTTATATATATATATATATAACTATTGATTATAATATTTTAAAAACAAATAAGCCCTTCCTGACACCTGCAGACTGGGCTCAGGTACCTATGGAAAGATATTCTTCCACAGAATAGAACACATTTTCTAGGAGGTAGCACCTGAGTGAACTCTTGGATAGAATCTAAGTTTTTAATATTTTCTGGAAGTGTATTAAACAACTTTATACCCCAGAGTAATAAATTCCGCGTTCAAAAAATTTAAATCTATGGACAGGATATTGAAAAGTTTTTGACGGAAAGGGTATTTGTGGTAGTACTGATTAATTTCAAATAAATTATGATTGCTCTTAAAGAAAATTAAAGTTTCATAAATATAAATGCAAGGGAAAGTTAAAATATTATGTTTTTTGAAAAAAAGGTATACAAGATTGATTATAATTTAGATGGAACATTGAGCGTAAAATTCTTTTTTGTAAACGGAATATTTTAATAGATTCAACAGAGTTCCCCCAGAATGCCACCCCATACCTTAATATTGACCCCATACTTGGTCAAATCTCGGCCCAACGTCCTTAGGTAACTGGCCTAGCTTCCGGCCACACACTTCAGCAGACTGGCCTCGAATCTATATTAGGGTTATGCTTATATAACCCATCTAACTTCCGTGTTGACAAACTACATTGTTCATAAGTGCAACGACAAAACACTTCCGCCAAGCCCATCCTTCCTTATTATGCTTCCTTGTTTACCTCCATATCTGTCTTACGCAAAGTAATATCTTTACACTAAACGTACTAACTCTAATAATGAATATAACTAATATATATCTTTTATTACACACCCCATCTATTCGTAACATTGATTATAAGTCTAAAATAGAATGAGGTACACCAGAAGCCAAGCCCTATTCCAGTTACTGGACTTTTAACTGTTACTTAAGCGAAGTTGAAAATTGACTTCATGTGAAACAAATTGTGTTAATTGTAAATAAGGTGTGTGTCGCCTATAAGATATTTGAATACATTTTATTCTGCCTAAAAATATATAAAGTCCTTCAGATCGAAAGAAGTTTTATTATACTACAAAATAAACATTTGTTTACCAACATTCTTGTACTTTTGTACTATGCATCTATGCTAAATATCAAAATTAAAACATGATTTCTCTATTTTTGCATGCTTTCTTGTGTTTTCCATATTCAAGATATTTTTTATTTTTTTATTGCTTTAACCTTTTATGAGTATGAGTTTAACCGGGAAAGGATTAGCGAGGTACCGGTAGGTTTTTTGATGCAACATCAATCAGCTGTTGTTTTATTAATATTGAATAACAACAAGGGTTTTATTATGGATGGTTCATGTTTTTGGGTGTGTGATGAACCCCGTAACAAGTCATCACAGCTGATTCAGTATTGTGGTGGGGCACTCTAATCTGATTGGGCAATCACGATGATTTCTGTCACTGTCACAGCTGTTGCACACTGCAAGCACTCGGTGGCGTGGACCGAAAACTATTTTTTTCATTTTTTGGACACCACTATGTTGAACGCCTTCTTCATGTTTGGATTGATGAACGTATCAACAAAGAAGGTCAGTTTTTTCGATTTCAGGATAAATCTTATTAGACAGATTTTTGAAACCCACAAAAAGCGATTGCACCAAGCATCCTTTACGCCTGACAGGCCGCCACTTTCACGTCCAATGCCAAATCGTAAGGGACTGAAGAGTTCAAAAACGTTACTTCGTTCGTTCAAACACCAAAACTCAAGAAAAAAAAATGAAAAGATACACAGTACGAGTGTCTAGACTGTAATGTTGCCCTCTGTGTTCATCCGTGTTTTGAAATACTCCAAGCAAAGAAAAACTTTAAAAAATTTAGTTTTTGACTTTTCGTATCATTTCAGACCAAAATTAATTCACTATGTATTAAAGGTATTGATTTTGTAACTAAATATATCTGTTTTTATCAAAATTTGATTTTGATTTTTACTCCTGAGTGAAATTTTTATGTATGTGGACCCTACTCCTGTGAGTAGTGTTGCTGGTGACGTACGGTACGTCATTACTCCTGAAAGTGTTAAATCTCCTAAAATATGCAAAGTGTAGGACACCGTTCTTGCAAGCAGGAAATTTTGTATTATTAATATTAATGTATTGTATTCTGATGTACTTGGAATAGCAGGTTACTATATTATACAGTAGGTTAAACTTACAGGTACTTTTTCTGTACGGTATGAGCCACTAAAACACCTCTGAACACAAAGAGTCCTGTCGTAGGCCTTTGTTTTATATTAGAGATGAGGATGTCTGGCAACAGAGGCACTGATAAAATTAAATTTACGTGCATTTCATTCGTCCTCAACATCGGTAAATCACAGGAAATGCTCACAGCGTACTTGGCTACGTACAAGAAGATTTGCTTCGCCAAATGTGGTTCTCTTATTAAAAGATTAGCAACACTTTCTGTAACACATATAAGAAATTACACTTTTATTATAACACTAGGGAAATCCCTGCGTGCTCCATACACCATCCACGTTGGAACCTTCTATACACATAATCATGTTATTCACACATAACATAATCACATAATTATATTTTCTTTATAATAAAGGTGTAGGATTAATAATATCCCCAAGTCCCTAAAAGTTAGAAGTACAAATAATTACTTCAAAGTTTGAAATGAGGTGTTAATGGAAATATTAGAGCAAACCTGTTTTATCTGTTATTTTATTCAATTGATTGCTATGGTAATAAATGTAAATACATGAGTTGGTTCATCTTTTTAGGCCTAATCAAAGATTTTTTCCGATTAAATTTATAAATATTGAAATGAAAGAATGTTTTTATCAAAATGAATTATAGCCTATTGTTAGTGTATGGATGTGTATTAGTGCCTATGTGTAGCTTTTTATTAATAAAACTATTTTTCAATCGGTTCAGTAGTTCCAAAGATTACATACAAACAAACAAATTTTACCTTTTTATAATATTAGAAAAGATTTAAAAAATCTCGCTTTAACTTCTGTTTTAGGGTTATAATAAATCTTAAAAATAATATTACATATAAATTTATTCAACACATATTAGTTGAATGAAATTGTAGATTGTTATTGCCACCGTGCTGTACGACATATACTTGTACGTTAATCCTCAAAACATTTAAACAAATTTTTGATAGTACGGTACTAGACAGCACTGTGGCAATGATGTTATTTTTCAACAAGAACTGCAGTCATTTAACTGTAAAACTTCTGCTCGATAATTACGGTACTGGATTAGGAGTTTCCCGGAAAATGGGTCAGTCATTGCAGTTTCATCGTTTGGCCCCCAGGATCACCTGATTAAATGTTTTTGTTCTAGGGGTTTGTCAATGACACAATGTTTTCTCAGACGCCACGCACACTATAACATACCGTACTCGTATTTAAAATTAACTCCCTAAACAGTAATTCATTTAACACATGTCTTTTGTCTAAACCTATACTTTGAAGTAAATATTTATTGTTACCTGAAGTGTCCAAAAGTAATGGCATATTTACTTTCAAGGAACAGTTAAACACAATAGACTGATCTTGAACATCCTGAGTATCTGTTAACATATTCTTATACAAAATTGCTTGTTTTTGAAGAACTTCAAATTGCTGGCTTTCGTCTAGATATCTTACAACTTCTTCGAGCGTTTGAATGCTTAGACTGAGCATTTTAACTTAATCTGTAAAAGAACAAATTACATTGGGTAATCCCCTAAGGTGTGAAAATTCTTAAAGTAAAATCCTTGGCAGATTTTATTGCTTGAAAAATTAAATTTTATACTAACTGTACCCTCGACTTGTCTACGTCCAATAACGGCAGAAAATACCTTAAAGCAAAACTACCAAAAGTTTCTTTTTCACCCCTTGGATGGGGTAGGTCAAATATGAAAGTTGTAGAGAATTCAATTTCCAATCGCCACATGGTACGGTAGTTTAAAATTTTTCCTATAACATACCGTTGAAAAGTTGCAGCTGTTTAAAAAGTCGGCAAACCAAAAAGGTTTAAGAAAAATTAACACTTTTTGTGTTATAATTCCTAAACTATGCAACCTACAGAATCGACTCAGTGTCCATTTGAAAGAACTCGGCAAGCTGAATCCAATGAGTATCTGAAATTGAATATAGGTGCTACCAGTCTAAAGTTATAACGCGCACAAAAGAGGGTGAAATAGTCGTCTTTGGTCACTAAAAACCACAATTTTTGAACGAATGTGGATTTCTACTAAGCCTTCCAGAAGAAATGGTACGTCTAATAGTTCAAAAACCGCAGCTTTATAAGTTCAGCCATTCTCAGATGATGCCGTCACAAACAGACTGATGTGATTTTATTATATACAGAGATAGAGATTAGTTAAGGTTAAATTTGAAAATAATAATGTGTTATAAGCTCTGTTGATTCTATGATGTTCTTTAATATTATTGTAATTAATTGATTAATTAACTCTAACAGGCAATTCATACATTCTGATATATTTATTAAAATTTTGTATTAATATAAAAAATTGTTAATACAGCCCCAGGAAATCAATACATTTTTATCTTAAGAATGCTGAACAACCAAAATATAGCGTTTTGTGTGTATATGTTGGCAATCAAACTTTAATAGATTATCTAGTAGTGGTGTATGGAAAACTTACTGAAAATATTAATTTAATAGTTACAATAAAGCCAATGTGGAGCCATTTAAAAATATGTAGGTTTGCCATTTTAACTTGTGTTAAAAAATACACATTTTTTAAGTTGGATCTTTTCCGTTAAATACGTACACCACTATTTAAAATCCAGTTATATGCTTTTCCATTATAAATAAAGCATTTATTGAAGTCGGTTACCTGTTTATGTTGATGAAGAAGGCCAATACTCGGCGATATTATGTAGTATTTCCTCGAACAGGTCCTTTTCTTCGGCACCGCCCATAAACTCGCACAGATAGGAGTCCAACAATGCACATCTGGGTCCGCACTGTTTTGCCAGGCGCCAAGTACTCTCGATTGTTTGTGTATGAGCGCCACTATCAGGATCATTGACGAATTAACGCAAGTTTACTATTCGACCCTAGGCTAACCTATGGCAACAGATATGCAAGAATAACAATTTAAAAAAACCCTAACAGGTCCTAACCTATTATTTAGTCACAGTATGTTTACCTGTATTCAACATTTAACAGTAGAATGTATATAAAACAACGTCGTTGTCTGCAAAAATATTAGGCTAGGGTCGAATAGTAAATTTACGCCCTATACCTAGGCCTAGTAGATAGGCTAATTGGAAAATTACCTTCTATACAAGTGGATTTTTGGTTGAAAGATTTTTAGTAAATAGTCTGTTATTATGCTTTTATAAAGTTAATTTATCAACTAATTGGAACCTATGGTTTACTATATTTTTTTAGTTTACATAGTTAAATTAACCTCATTGTAGAACAACCCAACCTATAAATTTAACTTCGAATAATTAATCCAAATTAACTATTTCTGTGTACATAAGTTTTTATACATCACATGCAATAAAAAATAATCATAGGAATAACTCTTACCTAATAATATATTGTAATGAAATATAATTATTATTATAATAGCAGGCAGTTTAAATTAATGTCTTAGGTCTAGGCCTACTTATTTTTCTTTGTTTTATTTTTAACAGAGTTAAGATGGTTTGACTTTAAATTCTTTATTTATGTAATCTGAATCCTCTATGCCGTAGTATGTTTACCTAAATAATATGCTTAATTATTTATAAGCATAAGCATGAAGCCTAAAACATAAAAACTTAAAACTCCTTTTACAATCTTTGTACAAAATAATAAATAATCAAATTAGTGGAACTGAAAGACTGGAACTGGAAATTATGGAACAGATGCCTTTATGATGGCATATTAGTGGCAGTAAAATAAAGCAGGTGATATCGTAAGTCAACTTTAATAACGACTAGTAAACTATAGTAATCCCCGTGAAAAATTACAGGAAGATTTTTATTAGATACACATCAAAAATACATAATTTAAAAACAACAGACTTAAGCCTACCTAGCTATGCTGACGGGGATTTTTAACTCGGTAAATGTGTACAATTATAACAATTTATTATAAAACTGTAGGCCTATTTGTTAAAAAATATATATTTATATACGTTATTATATATTTAAATAAAGATAAAACTATTATCTTTTAATAGTTTTTTATTTCATAGTGATATATCAAATGATTTAGAAGTTAAAATATTATTATGAAGAAATTAATAATTACATAATATAATAATATGTTGTATGAAGATGTACGAATGTTTCCGAAGTTAAACAAATTCTTCTTTAAATTTGTATAAATGAATATATTTATGATAAAAGGCTGTTTTTATATCCATTTTAGAACATCAAAGCAAATTTTTTAACGCATTATAGCACACATTTGTTCTATAACTCACATATAAAAAAATCAACTTCACAAATTATAATGATTGAAGTTGTAAACATAATCTCAAAGTATAATCAATCTAATTACAGATGATAGGTGAAATTAGCTGTTGTATTATAAATGATAAAAGCGGGTGGTGTCATTTTGTTTGGCATCTTAAGCACTATAAATACTAAAAATTTGATCAAAATCGTTAGAGCCGTTTTTGAGAATTATGTTACTCACGTACGTAATAATATCTAAATATTCGGCAATAATTTAAAAACATCTGGTGTGCACATTACACAACTTTGCTTACCAAAATAGAATCTGTATCAATTATCAAATTTCTCGAGCGAGAGATTGATGATACCATTTTCGAGTTAATAGGAGTATCCGTTTCGAAGAAAGCGGTACTCAACGTTTATTTTATTTTTATATTCATTACCATAGCAACTTGACTTAAATATTTATATCATTTTATAATTCATCAAAACCAACAGCTTTTTCTAGGTTAGAACTTCAAATGCGGTACTAACTTAAAACGGTTAATCCCACGGACCTGATTTTGGTCTCAATCGATTTCTAACCTCACAAAATGTCAAATTTGATACCAAATACGACTAGTTTAAAAAAAGACATTTTTACCCCCAAAAACGCCCTTTTTGGGGGCAATTTTTGAAAAAATGGAAAAAGTTGAGTGGGGTATCGTTTTTGACATTATTTTGGACGCTGAATCGAATGAAGCCATTTTCAAGTCGATAGGACCAGCCATTTCAGAGATAAAAACAAAATAACTTGGTTTTTGTAATAACTTTTTTCAACGAATTTTTAACGGTCTTTCGCGTACATAGGGTGTTAAGGGGGTCGGAGTAGAGTATGTTAGCAAAGTTTAATCAAAATCGTTAGAGGGAATTTGGAGTAAATACCAAAAATGTGCTAAAAACTGCTCCCACGGTAAGACACCACCTCCGATTTGCTTCAAATTTACATGGGTTTAATTGTTTACATGTTTGAAGATATCCTGTAAATTTCAGTTCGATCCGTCCAGCCGTTTGCCCTGTGCACTCCGGACACACACACACACACACACACACACACACACACACACGCCCACACACACACACACACACACACAGACACACAGACAGACCAATTGCCAAAAATGCATTTTTTGGACTCAGGGGGCCTTGAAACGTAAAGATATTATGAAAACTCGACATCAAATTTTTGGGTCGATCGCAATACTTACCTTACCTAGTATAGGGTAAGGAAAGTAAAAATATATAATGATTCGTAATAATTCTAGTTATAATAATTATTTGACTCCTTTTAAAAGTCAAAAAAGTTACATGAAAGTTGGACTATATGAAAAGTTATATAATGTGATTACAATCGCTCTGCGAAAATATCGAGTTGACGACAACAGATGATTATGTTTTACCGTTCATAAAACAGCTGTTAAGTGTTAAGTGATGTTTTTGTCTAGTAAATAAAATTGACTTATGTTTGTGTTTGACGCTGTAGGCTGTAGTGTTTTGGTTGGTAATTTTCTGAGAATGAGAATTATGTAAGAATTTAATAATACGTTATTATACTTGAATCTTACTTACCTCAAGCTAGGTTTATCTGGAGGGATCAGTTCATTTCTTCTTTGGTAAGTTTATTACATTATAAATTATGTAACTTGAACTATATAAAGATAGATACATTTGCCATTCTTTTGTCTCTAGCCTAGAAAAAATTGTGACAGTTTTGTACTTTTTTAAAATTGTAAAATGTAACTGGATTAGGCTTTAAACAGTAACCTTAGCCAGGCTATTGGTCTTTTATATTTAGGCCAACTTTAATTTTTATTGATAGGCTAGCACTTACTGGCCTAATTTGTACAATACAATATTGTACAGCCCTCACATTATTTTGTTGTTTTTTTGCATACCTATTAGATCTACTAAAAAACAAGATATGTTTGGCATGGTAAGTAGCAATGCAAATCTCGGCAAATTTACAATATTGTTGGGGCGCAACTTTACTATTCGACTCTAGGCTAACCTAGAGCTAACAGAAATGCAAAAATAATAATTAAAAAAATACCTAAAAGGTTCTAACCTAACCTATTTAGTCACAGTATGTTTACCTGTATTTAACATTTAACAGTAGAATGTAAAATAACGTCGTTGTCTGCAAAAATATTAGCCTAGAGTCGAATAGTAAAGTTACGCCTATTGTTGGAACAGTACCAACCTGTGACGACCAAAATGCTCTAGATTGTTATCCTATATATAGTTTCATTTCAAAACCTGTAACACCTACATTCAGCTTAGGCCTAGGCCTATTTATATTTGTGTTAAATTATTATTAAAAAAATATCTGTCTAAAAACAGGAGTTAGGTTATATCGTGTGTTTAAATATATTATGGATAAAATTTATCTTGCCTTCTTACCATAATTCAGCAGAGGTGTCAACCTATGTGCAAAAAAATGCTCTAGACTGTAATCATAGTGTTTTGTTGAATTCACTATCACCCCTCTCTATGACAGCCCTGATAGCCTACTCTCTGCTCTAAATCCACAAAGGCCCAGCAGCTTTTATAAGCAGCCTTATTCTTCCTTTCGTTAAGGATATGATACAAAAAGAAAACCTGAACCCGAACTAACTAGGCTAATAGACAAGTTACAGTAGGCCTATATTTCCAATGGGTAAACAATCAGTGTTGCCAGGTCTTCCGATTTTTCCAACAGCTACCCTATATTGGAAAAACGGATTTTTATCAGAAATCTTAAAAATTTTCTCTCACACTTTAAATAGCCTAATTGAATTTGCACCAATTGACATTTTGAATTTTGACAGAAATCAATTGTTTAACTTTCACAATTGCCTAGCACTTAAAACCCCTTAGTTTTGTTTTAATATTGCTTAATAAGTGGGATATGCACAATGCCGTTCGGAAACATAGTCTTGTAGTTCCTGCCTACTTTGTTCCCAGTTTCAGAATTATTATATGAAATATAGTCTATGTGTATGGAATAATTAGGTTATATAAAATATTCTGTTGCAGTGATTATCCTTTTGAATATTTTGATATGTATAAGCTAGAATAATAAAATAAAAATTGTTCACACTATTTTAATATCATAACCTATGTATATTGTACTGTATTATGAAATGTTTTTATACTTTTATGCTACTTTATATTGGTAGCCTATTCTTGAAAATCATTTCGGTTAAGTTTTCTGTACTAAATATTTATATAGGGTAGTCTATAATTTAACGTTATTGTTTTGTAGAGTTAGTTTTAAGCCTATGGCTTTATTCATATCAATGACTTTATACTACGGATTTTCCTCCACAATCTTGCGGTTTTTTCTGATTCAATTTCTCATTTTATTTTTTGCACCTGCCAATACTGTAAACAATATTAACCCTTCCCGCTTAAACCAAAGGTTGACGTGTAAGGAGGCCTTCTCCAAGGAGGAATCCACCCCAACAGGCCTATAATCTAATCTAACCCTTCCCGCGCTACGGAAATTTCGGACCGCTCACACTGTAGCGCTACATGCACTCCAAAAAATTAAGTTCTCAATAAGTCAGCGCTATTTTATTTTTTTATTTTCTTATACCAAAAAATGAGACATGGGTGAAAAAAAAATAGTTTGTTTAGTCAAAGTTTGTTTATTTCGCACGGAGTCTGCAAGTGAACTGACTTGCGAGTTAGTTCGTCTACAGCATTAGCGTTACTCGAAACAGAGCCCGAGTGGTGTAGCACGCCAACTTAGGTGCTCCTCCCACAACAGTCGGAGGGCGGAGTCGACTGCCATTATGTTTTTTAACCATGGGATATGTTATCCAATAACTGCTGCACTCAAGCGGCAAAATTAAAAACTACTTAGACCTGACAATACACTCAATGTTTAAAAGCTAGTACATTTGTCCACAGCGTTTTGGGCAAAGTCAAACTTAGCGGTTATATTCGTCTACAGCGCGGGAAGGGTTAAAGGTCTGCACTTCAACTAATCTTCCTAAACAAATTAATCTTAAGTTTTGCATTGTAAGTTAGAGGGTATATATGCAGTAATTTTGCCCCCAATTTGTTTCCTTGAATCGATACACCTTCATATCTTCTTAGCATATAGTAGGCCTAACTTAAATGGTGTTTTATAATAATTGGGGTTATTTCTGGTTTGGATTTACGTGTGTGTGCAAAAAAAAAAATTAATTTTAGTTTCTGTGGGTAATGGTTTACTAACACTAACCTAACCTTTATTAGGTAATACGTGAAAGTGTTGATATGGTTGATGCCACTCCACTTCACCCAATCAATAAAGTAAGTTTCAGCAAACATTGCATGAGTTATGTTTCTGAATGCTTTAAGCATGCCAAGTGTAAGCATGTATGTTAAACAGTTTAAGTATAAAGTGGTTTATTCTATTCTGAATAAAAATAGTAAATCTAAATTTGATGCGACGATATAGGATGGCCGCAAGAGTTGATGTGCTCGAAGCTTATTCCTCACATCAAAACTATCAAAAAGTTTGTTCAAAAACATTATGTTCTAATACTGCCACCGTATTACATGTTACACAAAAAAATCATATTTAATCTGTCTTTTGAATTCATAATTTATCCAAGTTCATATTTAATGCTAGAAAAGCACAATTGAAAATAATTTGAAAACTATGTTTTATTTTTTAAAAATTAACCAATAAATTTAACTTACAGCAAAAGACACACACTGCTGCCAAAAAACTTGGAATAAACATGAAAAATGCATCAAAGCTTGATTTACCAGTGTGCACTTGATATACCGTTTGAGATATTTGAAAAAATGGTAACCTATTTGTCTTAATTTCTATAAAGACAACCTTCATACCAAATTTCATTAAATTTTGAGGTGGTAAAGTAATTTTTTTTACTTTATTGTGTTGATTTCATACAGAATGACCCTTGCATTGACCCTTAAAAGAAGAAGCACTTCCAATATTATTGGGTAGGCCTACTCTATAGAATGTTTATTGATATTTTTTTTAAATTTTGATAAAAAGGATTGTTTTGCTTTTCTTTACAAATTTTGCCTAGGCCTATATAATATTAAGTAATTTCACCTCTGTATCATTTACCGTTCAAAAGATTTAATATAGGCCTATAGTAGAACCTCGATTATCTGAAGGCAATTTTGGCCGAAGAGACCTCGGGGCCATGAGAAACCAGTGAGGTGCGAGTTCCCTCATCATTTACATCGTTATAGGCCGATTTGGAGCCATACTTACTTCAAAATCTATTTTATTTTACTTTAAATAAACAAAGTAGGTTTTAAAAAATGATAATACGGTAATACACTAATTCTCACACACATGTTTAATAATGAAACGTGTTTCAACGACAAAGTCGTCATCTTCAGTGATACATGAGCTACAACTATGTATCTCTGAAGGTTTGATAATGTACTCAAATGAAAGAAACTGGATACTGTTGGCTATCGTAATAAAAACCATAAAAATAATGCCTCTGAAGTTTTTTCATGCTCGTTTTCATTGATTGAACATGCCTCTTCTTTATTTGAACACCGTTCAGATGCCCACTTTTCAATTTTTGATCTATTTCGTCTCCAATCCATGACATCACTTCCCCAACACCTAAATCACTTGCCACTTTTCTTATTGAATCACCTCCATCTAATCTTTTAATTGCTTCCCATTTTTTATTTAAAGATAAAACAACTCGCTTTCGCTTTCCACTCATAACTACACTCTCATTCACAAAGTTTAACACCGACTAAAAACAAAAGAACAAAACACAGTAGCAGAAGGAAGAAACAACTAGTGGGAAAGGATGGCGAGTCCTAAAATACGATGCCGTGAGTAGGGAGTACGTAAACAGGTCCAAGACTGCTTCGTCATTCACTATACTGCCCATCCGCTAAAGGTCACCATACTATTGCGTTGGGTAAGCAGCGGAAATGTTTTCAGGATGTATACGGTAAACGACTGTGTTTACTTTCTGTTCAATCTAACACACCCCGCACGGGGGGTGCAGACTAGCTGCACCTACTAAGAGGGGTTTGGCGTCCCTCGCGGTACCCGAGTCTAACAACGCCCAACACATTCAACACTTACAAAACATCCATCCAATCACATAAACACACACATTAAACAATACAACATCCCAATTCTCACCTTCTTTTAGGAATTTTGACTGTGCAGAGCCATTGCGCGTTGGGAGTGCTGAATCTGCCAGAGTCTTGACAACCTCTGGTTTGGTAAGGCTGATGTGAGCTTGCTCTGCCGAGACGTATGCGTGGTTTCTGTTCTGGGGCCAGCCACTTCGGTTCTTGGTCAGGAAGTGTTCGCGGTGTTGAAGAAAGTCGGATTCTTCCTCACAGTAGTTTCGGGTTCCAGACTGATGTCCATCCAGACTGGCAAAAGAGTGCTCGGGATCCTCACGGAACTGGGGGTTCGGAAGTGATCGCAATGTGATCTGATGGGCAAGCCCTTACCGAGTTCGCCTGATTCCGCCTAACATGATGCGCTGGATAAACACACCCATGGTTAAAAAAACCGTCAAAAAAGATTTAGGAACAAAGAGATCTCATTCAGATTCGTCTGATGAGTCTATAAATAAAGAACTGTTTAAAAAGACAAAGGAGAGGGCTGCTCTACCATCTGAGTTGCCAGCTCCCAAATTTTTGGTTTTTTCAAATGCGGAAAAGGATACAGATCTATCAAAGGTATCGCCCTTTGTAATCAATAAAGCAATTACTGGAACAGCGGGCCCTGTACTTTCCATTAGGAAACTACAGAATGGCACCATTTTAGTGGAAACTAACAGCGAGAAACAAAGTTTGTCGCTGTTAAAGATGACTTCCTTCTATGACAAAGTCAAGGTATCTGTGGAACCTCATAGATCCTTGAATTATTCAAAAGGTAGAGACTTGATCCCCATTAGTTTAGAGGAAATAAAAAGCGAACTTGCTAGCCAGTCAGTTCTTGAAGTCACTCGCATAATGCGCAATGAAAATGGAGAGAAAAAAGCCACTGCTTCTTTGATTCTAACCTTTGGCACACCCACATTGCCAGAGTATATCTATGCAGGTTTTTACCGTCTTTCTGTTAGAACTTACGTCCCAAACCCTCGACATTGTTTTAAGTGTCAAGCGTTTGGACACGTGAGTTCTACTTGCACAAAGCAAGAAACATGCGGTCAATGCGGTAAAAAAGGTCATAATAGTGAGGGCTGCAATGATGACGCCAAGTGTCCCAACTGTGGCGGCGATCATCCTGCACGGTCCTTTAACTGTGAAAAGTTTAAAGAAGAAAAAGCAGTTCTTACCATTATGGCTAAGGATAAAATATCTTTTAATGCCGAAAAAAAATATATAAAACCTCTAGGCTTGCTCTGGAAGGCAAATCATTTGCTGCAGTGGTTTCAAACAAAAGCAACACTCCATGCGCAAATTGTGGAGAATTGACTAAGACAGTCAAAATCTTAACTGACCAAGTTGCTCAGCTAGTCGCTCTATTCTCAAAAGTGTCTCCTTCCGCTCCCGCTTCTGCTTTAGTTGATTGTAATTCCGTCCACTAGTTTTTCGGTATCACAAGCAGAAATAGAACCATCTATCCCTGCTCTTGATCTGAGAACTAGAACTCTGGAAAAAACTATATTAAAAAAGAAAATTACCCCAATAACTGGGGTAAAACAATTTCTAAAGAAATCTTATACTTGCCCATCTGTAGTAACAGGCAGAAGTTCTGGACCCGTTCCAGGAAAGAGACCTGTTGCTATAAAAAGTAAAAATATAAAAAACACAAAAAGTAGTAAAAAAGAAAATGAAAAAGGAGGTTCCCCTACAAATCCTCCTAAAAGCCCTTCTAAAATCCCTGATCCTTGCCCTTCTCCACCCTCAACATCTTCCAAGACGTCTGAGGGAAATATGGAAGTAGACAAGGACACACAACCTAAAAACCATCCTGTCAATACAGGACAGGAAAAGGAAAAGGCTACAAAGGGACCAGGTCCCTTCTAATATTTATTTATTTAAATTAGTATATTATTATATTTCTCTGAGTATATAATATGTACTGTTGAAATATATTATCATCAATCATCTATGTCCACGATCCCAAATATGAATGTGGTTCAGTGGAATTTAAACGGTGTTAGGAGTCACATGGAAGATCTGAAAGTTCTTGTGCGAGACTCGTCGCCTCTATTCGTTTGTCTCCAGGAGACACATCTTCATAATACCCATTCTTTATACTTAAGGGGGTATTCTGTCTTCAGGTCAGATTTTGTTACAGAGGAGAGAGCAAGAGGTGTCGTAGCCATACTTGCTCACAACTCTGTGGATGGTGTTCCCGTAAATCTGGATACACCATTACAAGCAGTAGCAATTCGAGTCACTGTTCCCATAAAACTAACAATATGCAGCCTATACCTGCCACCAAGCTATACCGTCCAATCAAACGACTTGATGGATTTAATATATCAATTACCTGCTCCGATTCTTTTGCTTGGCGATTTAAATGCACATCACTATTCGTGGGGATCCTCAACCTGCAACCCAAGGGGTATCCGCATAGAGAGGATACGATCCGATTTAGATTTATTTTTACTTAATGATGGATCGTTAACACACTTAGCAGCTTCGACAGGAGGTTGGACGGTCGTAGACTTGTCATTTTGTAGTCCTTCGATAGCTACAAGATTTGAGTGGACAGTGATGTCTGATTTGTATGGCAGCGACCATGCCCCTATAAAAATTTCTTTCAACGACTCCTCTTTTCTGAACAACCGAACACCTCGATGGATAATAAATAAAGCCTTCTGGAATGATTTTACAAATCAATTTGCATTGGCAGAAAATAATCAACATATTTCTATAAATGAAACAGTTGATACATTTACAGATTCCATTATTTCAGCAGCAGAAAATACTATACCAAAATCTTCATCACGACCAAAACGTCCACCAGTTCCTTGGTGGAATGACAAATGTAAAGAAGCTCTGCGCTTACGAAGAAAAGCGTTAAGAACCTTTAATCGGATACCGACAGGAGAAAATCTAGAAAATTATAAAATCTTGCGTGCCAAAGCTCGCAGAGTATTCAGGCAGAGCAGGAAAGATTCTTGGACCCATTATATCAATACAATAACCAGAACGACTCCCACATCAACAGTTTGGAAGAAGCTACGTTCTGTGTGTGGCCATGTTCCCTCTGCTCCTTTGATGGGACTGATGCAGCAGGATGGGATATTGACTACAGACAGCCATAAAATTGTAAGCATTTTGGGCTCATCCTTTTCTAGGTTCTCTTCAACAGCCGTGTATTATGATGCTTTTCGCACTTATAAAGCTGCTCAAGAGGCCATGCCATTCACTATCGGCATATCACAGGATTCTCCGTTGAATGACCCATTTACAATGGATGAATTGGAATCTGCCTTATTGTCGGCTACGGATTCAGCTCCCGGATCCGATAATATCGTATATTCTATGATTAAACACCTTCCAGAGTCGGGTAGAACAGCTCTTCTCCAAATATACAATCGTATATGGGATGAGCATATCTTTCCTGATTCTTGGTTGGAGGCCATAGTAATTCCTTTATTAAAACCAGAGAAAGACAAAACTGATCCAAGTAGCTATCGTCCTATCCCTCTCACCAGCGTTCTATGTAAACTGGTGGAGAAGATGGTCAATCGGCGACTTGTATGGTACCTTGAAAGTAACCAACTGATCTGTAAAGAACAGTGTGGTTTCCGACAGGGAAGATCATCTATCGATCAGCTGGTTTTGTTAGAGTCGGCCATTCAAAATGCCTTCCTTCTTCGACAGACACTTGTTGCAGTGTTTTTCGATCTTGAAAAGGCATATGATACGGCTTGGAGAAGAGGAATTCTAAATGTATTACAATCTTGGGGTATTCAAGGGAGAATCTTAGCATTTATTAAAAACTTTCTGTCCAATCGATATTTTAGGGTGCGTCTTGGATCCACCTTATCAGATCGATTTTATTTAGAGAATGGTGTCCCTCAAGGCAGCGTACTTAGCGTCACCTTATTTGCAGTTGCTATTAATAGCATCACTGCTAATGTCCGATTACCTGTACACTGTTCTCTTTTTGTTGATGATTTTGCCATCTACGTGGCAACCAGAAACACCGCAACCGCAGAAAGAACACTGCAATTAACGATCAACAAATTACAAACATGGTCCAATCAGACAGGATTTAAGTTTTCCGCTGCTAAAACTAGATGCATTGCTTTTACTCGTCGCAGACAGCATTTTAGTCCCACTTTCTACCTTAACAGAACTCTACTTCACTCCGATAACACAGTCACATTTCTAGGTCTTATTTTAGACCATAGACTCTCTTGGAACCCGCATGTGACAAATTTAAAATCACGCTGCATCAAGATCTTAGATATGTTACGGGTTTTAAGCGGTTCTCATTGGGGAGCCGATAGAACCTGCATGCTGCGTTTTTACCGAGCTCTTATTCGATCACGAATTGACTATGGGTCCATAGTCTATTCGTCAGCTAGGTTATCGGTTCTTAAAAAGATTGATTCCGTTCATAACACTGCTCTCCGTCTAGCATCTGGAGCTTTTCGTTCTAGTCCCATTAGTAGTCTGCTTGTTGAAACGGGTGAGCCATCGCTCACGCGAGAAGACAACAGCTACAATTGTCATATATGTGTAATATGCGCTCCAAACCTTTACACCCTTCATATGATATTATATTCAACAATCCATTATTTACACAATACGAATTTCGCAAACATTCTACTGCTCCCTATGGGATCAGAACTGTCCGTATCCTCAATAATCTAGGTTTAACACTACCTCCAATATATGAAAATACACCATGTTTTGTCGCTCCATGGTTAATTAAAAAGCCTCATGTTGATCTTTCACTGTCTAGATATCTAAAACAAACTACACCCGATGTTGTTTACTGTCAGGAATTTATATCCATATGTAAACTCTACTCATCAAGTCAGATCATTTTCTCCGATGGTTCTAAACTGGACAATGGAGTCGGATGTGCATTTGTTCTGTCAGGAAACAGCTTCACTTATGGATTACCATCTTGCTCTTCTGTATATACAGCAGAACTTTTTGCAATACTCAAGGCACTCAATATTGTACTGACAACACCGGTGCACCTTCTTATATGTTCAGATTCAAGAAGTGCACTTGAATCCATTCAAGATATGTACTCTCCTAACCCTTTGGTCAAAGATATTCTGTGCTCCATGCACAGACTTTGGCTACGGGGCGTGGGAGTGTCGTATTGCTGGGTTCCGGGTCACGCCGGTATACATGGAAACACTAAAGCAGACCTAGCTGCTAAGGAAGCCACTTCCTTACAGCCTAGCGTGAGTAGAGTAATGTCGTCCGACTTTATGTCCTCTGTAAAACAAGCCCTGTTTAGACAGTGGGAAGAAGAGTGGGTAGCAGTACAAGGAAATAAACTCCGGCAAATTAAAGATACCGTTCGGCCATGGATATCCTCAAACCGCCAAAGCCGTCGAGAGGAAGTGGTGGTTTCTCGCCTACGCATTGGCCATTCTGGGTTAACCCACGGATTTCTGATGCGTCGGGGGATCCGCCGCTTTGTCCTTACTGCTTAAACCTTCTTTCAATTAAACATCTACTTCTAGATTGTGAAAAGCTGAAACATGTTCGGAAGAGGTTTTGTCTACCAAATTGCATTCAGAGGATGCTGGGTGATGACCCCCAAACCATTAATATGGTGTTAGCATTCCTTCATCGGTTGAATGTAATTGGAAACATTTGAAACAACATACATTTACGTAACTTAAATACCATGTTTAGATTTATTACTTGTTATGTTAATTAGAGTTTTATTCATTGTTATGTTACAGGGCCCTTTACAACCCTGTGACAAGTTGTTAGTGTATAATTATTGTTGTTATCGTTGTTGTTTTTTTTTATCGTGTATCGTCTGTAGTGTGTGTAAATTAAAAGTTTGATTTTATACCTGTGTGTGATTGTATGAGCATTATATGAATACTCTTCGTTATCCAGGCGATGATAACCACCCAGGTTTTTCGCCTTTAAACCCAAAAAAAAAAAAAAAAAAAAAAAATCAA
>JAGFPH010006633.1:49743-70917 GCA_018207615.1 Philaenus spumarius
ATTTTTAATAGGAATTTTTCCACAAATGATGATTGATTAGGACAGAGGCACTTAGATTTAAGTTGGGTGGTGGGAGTAGCTGTGACCTGTACATAATGTAAGACATAGATCAAAATAGTACGGTAACTATATTTGTCCACAAAATCCCTAATTTTGTTCATATTTTTTACATTTTCAATTTTTTAACAAGAATTTAAAATATTTTCAGAATAAAAGTAGCCTAAAATATTCTCTGAAAAGTCCTCTACATGTTAATGAAAGTTTCGTCAAAATCGGTTCAGCCATTCCAGAGATTAGCCCGGACAAACAGACAGACAAAAAATATAAATGTGTTTAGGTTTTGGTAATGTGTGAATAACCATATGAGCTTAGAAAAGAAGATTAATATTTTGAAATCACAGGCAGACACTTCAATTTTATTTATATGTATAGATTAAATGTAGGTAATACATTTTAAATGTTTGTTCTTGGCTAAAATATTTATTTGTTAATGATGTTTTGGCTGAGTTTTAGCTAAAGAAAAGAATAGGGTTGTTTGTCTTTAAAGTGAATAAAACCTTTTATGTATTACATAAGTATTTTGTTTTTTGTGTATTTTACAATTGTAATATGAAATTTCAATTTCAACATGTTAGCCCACGGATTGTAAAATTTTATCAATAAATTAAATAGGTACAATACCTGCTTTTTTGTCTTAACCTTAAGCAACGAGATGTCAAAAAATGATGTCGTCACCACGTTCAGAACGTCCAACAAACTTGAGTCTATATTGAACAGACCTGGTAACAAAAAGCTCGACTCAACACTACAAACGGGAATCTACAAACTATCCTGTAATGATTGTCCAAGTTATTACATAGGTCAAACAGGACGTCCTTTTATTAAAAGGTTTAAGGAACATTTACCAAAAAGTAGCCAGGGGACTGTAATTTCTAATTTCACGGAGCATTTAATAAATAACGACCACGGTTATACAGATTTTTCCCGAAACATGGACATACTACACGTATGTAAGAAAGGTCGCTATATGGGCTCATGGGAAGAGTTTGCTATTTATAAAGTGGCAAAAACAGAAAATAAACACCTATTAAACGACAAGGTTTCCTTCCCGGCGAATATTGTGTTCGACACGATGATAAAATTGCATGGTTTTAACGCTTCTCAACCAAACAGTGATAAGGACTAAGGCAAAGGGAAGGGTCAGACTCCAAACCTCGCCACGGCAGAGTCGTATTAAAAGTTTTCCCGTGACCCGTTAGCGTGATTAGGCCTAATCTATGTTTTTAATGTGTTTTTTGAGAAAGTGTTTTAATGTGTTTCGTGACGCGTTTTGTGATTTTTGTTTTGTGTATTAACTTTAATGTTTTGACGACTTCATGAAGGGAATTATTTATTTCTGTGATCTGAAGATGGGTACATAGGTTACTCGAAACCGTTTTTAGGATTGGATAAGACAAAAAAACAGGTATTGTATCTATTTAATTTATTGGTAATATGAAAGTTCTGAGTAGGCTACCAAATCTAAATTGAATTTCTCACCTTCTTACAAAGTTATAAATCACAGAAAGCTGGATGGACGGCAAACCAAGCGATTTCTAACCTATGTTCTCAAAGTATTTTCCTTAATCACCATGAATTTCTCTTGTTGCAGTCGTCCCATGCCTCGTCCGGATCTCCGAGAATCACCGGACAATGTTGTAGTACATCTGCCTGGACCGATGGAGAATGTCTCGCCCGATGTGGTCAAGTCGACCACCAAGATAAAGAGTTGCAACGATGAAATGTCGGACTACAATCCTCTGCTTAACAGAGATCTGGAGCATCCCACATCGTAAGTAGTGTACCAACGTTTGAGGCTACCAATATTTAAAGAAACGCCTACTATCGGCGTGATATAAAACCACATTTTATATGAAAACCACAAAAATAATGCCTCTGAAGTTTTTCATGCTCGCTTTTTTCATTGATTGTCTAGCCTCTTCTTTATTTGAATACCGTTGAGGTACCCACTTTTCAATTTCCGATCTATTTCGTCTTTAATCCCCGACACCTAAATCACTCGCCACTTTTCTTATTGAATCACCTCCATCTAATCATTTAATTGCTTCCCATTTTTGATTTAAAGATAAAACAATAAGCTTTCGCTTTCCACTCATAACGACTCTCTTATTCACAAAGTTTAAACACCGACTAAAAACTAGATACAGTAGCAGGGGGAAGAAACAACTCGTGGGAAAGGATGGTGAGTCTGAATATGAAGTCGCGAGGAGGGTAGTGTATTACAGGCCCAAGGCCGCTTCGTATTTCACTATACTAACCGTCCGCTAAAGGTTACCCGTACCATTGCGTTAGGTAAGGAACGGAAATGTTTTCAGGATGTACAAGGCAAATGACAGTTTTGTTTTCTTTCTGTTCAATCTAACACAAAAGTTTTTATTATAAACTAGCTGACCCGTACGGCGTTGCCCGTGGTGGATCGTATTTTCAGTCTTTTTAACATAATTGTATTCTTTTTAAGTGTTCAGTCAGTGAGTGGTATTTGCCTTTTATATATATAGCTCTTAAATAATAAAAGCACTGTTGTCATAATAATAAAAGATCTGAAATTATGATTTTAGTAACTTTGATCCGCCCAAACCCCTCCTAAAATTTCGACATTTTTCATACTCTTTCTTAGTGAGCACCTATGGCCCTAGAGAAAGCTACATAGCAAATTTCATTTCGATCCGTTCGGTAGTTTTGAAGAAATCGTGATTTAATGACTTGATCCCCTCAAACCCCCCTAAAATTTAGAATTTTTTCAAACCCTTTCTTAGCGAGCACCTATGGCCCTAGAGGAAGCTACATACCAAATTTCATTCCAATCTGTTCGGTAATTTTGGAGAAATCGTGATTTAGTAATTTTTACCCCCCAAACCCCCCTAAAATTTGCAATTTTTTAAAACCCTTTTATAGTGAACACTATATATATAGATGTACACTGTTCTCGAAGGTTTGCCCTCGAGAAGACTAGTGAACCACTAAATTAGTGTAGTGATCAGCCGTAATTTGAGGATGATCAAAAACGCAAGGAAAAATGCAAAAACGCCTATTTCTGGCGTAATTTTGGGAGAATCTCAAACATTTTTTAACAGACTACTTTTAGGTCTTCAACGAACCTAAGTACCAAATTTCAACATTTTCTGCCAATTAGTTCTTGAAAAAACTGAGAAAACGCAAAAAATTGCTAGAAAAACACGAATATTGGGCGTATCTTTGGGATGTTTTCAAAATCCGTTCTTAGTGCGCGTCTAAAGGTCCAACTGAACATGCATGCCAAATTTGAACTCATTTGGTTCAGTAGATTTTTAGTTCTGCTGATGAATGAATGAATGAATGAATCAGTGCCATTTCGCTTTTATATAGATAGATTCACTTATTGAGAAATACTCTCGAGCTATGAATTCTTTATCAAAATCAATTCAGTTAACTTTCTTTTTGACAGAATTTATTTTTAACAGAATTGTTTTTGACAAAATTTGTTATTAAATTTGCCTCGGTTAATACGGAAACTTTGATAACCGAGGTTCTGCTGTACTTGTTTTGTAGAAATTATCTATTGTGTTTTATTAAATAGCGTTAATGTTTTGCTGTGTTGAACTTTAATGCTTGTGTTTGTTTGTGAGCATTAATTGAATGCTGGTGTTTTCTATGCAATAATAATCTGGTCTGTGTTTCTAGGAACTTGGATACAATGATACATTTATTGAAAGGCAACATAGGGACTGGTATTCTGGCTATGCCTGATGCTTTCCGCAACTCTGGTCTAGTCGTTGGATTGTTTGGAACACTTATTATGGGAGCTATATGTACACACTGTATGCACATGCTGGTAAGTGACACACTGCTCTGATAACCCTTCCTTCGACATGATCTATCAGTCCTCTGTATAGTAAGTACACAGGGTATATGAAGAAGAACTTTCTAGTTTTATGTATAAATTAAATGGTGAAATTAATTAAAAACTACATTAACGAGTACATATAGTGAAAGAGAATACCTTCAAGTTTTTGTTTAATGTTAGTAAACTTCAACGTGGGAATCATTTGTTGCCCTACGCATGTTGAGACGATATTTCCACTTCTCGCCAGGTATTCACTAACTGTCTCAACAGCCGCGATGATTCTTTTCCGTAAATGGTTAATACGGATCTTTTCAACAAACACAACATTTTAAATGTAACCCCAAAAGAAAAAAGTCAAGTGGGATTATGTCTGGGCTACGTGGTGGCCAAGAGATTGGGCCAGCCCTGCTATCCACCTTCCTGGAAAGCGAGTGTCCGAGACGCGCGCACACGGTTACTGTAATGGGGTGGGGTGTCACCTTGTTGGAAAAACACAAGTCCTTTTTCCACCTCAATATCTTCCACTTTAAAAAAACATACTCTGTTAACATTGTCACAATATACGTCCCCGTTTATTGTTCGTTCTACAAAAATGAAAGGACCAATCACTCGATCTTCCATCAAATCACACTAAACATTAACTTTTGGAGTTGATGCTGAATAACTTCATGTGGCGATTCTGCCCCCCAAATTCTGCAGTTATGACGATTAACTGTTCCACTCATATGAAATGTAGCTTCGTCAGAAAACATTTCCTTTCCGATGATTTTTGTTTTATTGAGATTGGATGATTTTTAGTGGGTGAAATATTCAATGCAAGTCGAGTTGTCTCAGACTGCTGGATTGACTACTGAGAAGTCTCAAATGAAACATCTGTCAGTTGTAGGATTAAAAGTGTATTTATAGTAAGAGAAACTATTAATGTTTTATAAAGATATTTCTATGACAATAATCCATTAACACTCTTACGAAAAAAAAACGGTGGTTGTAAATGAGCCGAGCCAACACACTTCTTCCCCGTTTGGTGCTACAACAGGAATTACTTCTCGATTGGCAGCATTTCTCCGCTAATAGAATGTACATTAACCTATGGTTTCTTTCTATTACTTCCAACAGGTCCAACAAATATTGATTTTTATTTATAATTATATGATATCTGTATTTGAAAATAAATATTTTGCTAATTATTATTATAACATCAAGTTTTATTTTATTTTGTCACTATATTTATCAAGTTTGTTTTGATTTGCAGGTAAACTGTGCTCATGAACTGTGTATACGAAGCCATGTACCTTCGTTAAGTTTCTCAGATGTGGTAGAACAAGCTTTCTCTTCTGGTCCTGCCTCCGTCAGGAAGTATTCTCGGGCTATAAAGTAAGAAACCTAGTTTTATTTATGAACCTCCTACATTTCTGTTAAAATTGGTCCAATTGTCCTCATCATAGATCTGTTAAATTTGTTATTTATTTCCTTATTACATTCAGTTAATAAGGTCTATCTTACCAATCCATAGAGAGATACACAATTGTACATCATTTGAGTAATAATAACAATTTACTGAGCATTACTCTCCGTGACTTTTTTAATTACATGCCTTAGTTTTCTCAAAGACATGGTTTCAGCTCTGGGAAGAAATTCAGTAACCCCTTTCCTATCCCAGAGCCCAGTGGACATGACCTTTTGTGCTGACATTTTCGTTTTGAACTTTAGTTTTTTCGGAGATTGAGCGTGTCTCCACTCAATTGAATTGTTGCTTGGATTCTGGTGTGATATGACAACCAAAGTTTCATCATCTGTCATAATTTGATTCAGAAAGTCTTCTCCCTTTTCACTGTACCGTGTGAGAAATGTCAAAGCATTGTCAAGTCGCTTAGTTTTGTGAACATCAGTGAGCATTTTTGGAACCCATCGGGAACACACCTTGTGATAACGTAAGCGGTCTGTAACAATATCGTACAAAACAGTTCATGAAATATGTTGAAATTCATTTGAAAGCATTGTCATTTTTTTCATCAACTTTCCTTACAAATCATTGTTGGCAACAGAAAAGGTCGACCACTCCGAGCCTCGTCAGGACATTTGTTCGAACTTCATTAAACATTCTAACCCACTTTTTCACCGTTCCCCTCAGACATAGGAACTTCACTTTGTTGGTGACATTTTGTTGTTTTTAAATCACAGTGTTTTAGAGGTTAATTGTAATACAGCCTATGATTATTTATTTGTTAAACTGTAATTATTTATACACTGTTAATGTTCTTATTGTTCAATTTTAAAATGTGTCTATACTATTTGTTGGTTTTTCTTTTTTGTATGGGATGTGAGTTTTACTCATCAACCAAAGTACTTTTTGTCTCTTCTCAAGTTGTTCTGGTTCGGTTTTCAAAATTTGTTGGAATATTAAGAACTTATTTCAAGTCTTGTAAAACACAAATGAGTTGAATATCAGATTTCTTGATTGCTTGACTTTTAAAAAGTTGAGTTCTGCTGTTTCAATACGTTCCCTTGAGTTAATCAAGGTATTTAAATGATCCTTTGTATGTTTAGTGAATGATTCATTTATATTTCTCACTTGGTTAGATGTGTCTAATTCACCTTCTTTTTTGAAGTAACTGTTCTTACTACGTTCTTGTTAGTTTCTTCAATTGAATTAAAGCCATTACTATCTATAAGTGGGAAAATGTTTGTAGAAATCATATTTGTAAGAATTAGTTTAAAAAATAGATACTATCAATACAATATAACCTTAACCTTTTAAGTATTATTTTTTAGAAATCCGAACTAAGCCTTCTGCCTGAATTTTTTTCTAATTTTCTCACTTTACTTCTTTTCTTATATGTTCTATTATTCACTTTGATTTATCTTGTATGCAGATGTTTTTTATTCATTTATATAATCAATTTTTTTAACACAAAAAAGTACATTCACATAAAAAAATACCCCTGAAAAATTGTATACAGGGTTGAAGAAAGGGTTGGACAGGGGTGAGTTTTTATTGCAGAATTGCAGAAAAATAATTATAAATTGTAATAATAAACATTTGTTTGTTTCGCTATAAATTGTAACAGCGTCTTATCATGAAATAATCCATTTCCTTAGAGTTTTAGTCTATTTGTACGTTCGGATTTAGTTCAGAATCATTATCACAGATGCAGTATTGATTGAAAATTAGGATCATTATTTTATATTGGATGATTATCGTACCGAGTCACTGTCAATTAATACTAATTATATTACCTTAATAAGGTCCGTCTTGTTAGTCCTTGTCATTTTGTTTTGTGACGACATGTTTCGAAGTCGTAACTTCATCATCGGGACCTAAATCACTCTTGGTGAGTTCGTTATATTACCTTATTGAGGTAATATAATTAGTATTAATTATTTTATAATGCTTCTTTCTTGTTTGTTTTATACACTAGTCCTGGGTTCTTCATGCAAAGCCATATTATCGTTTATATCCGATTTTGAAAGATCGCTATCTTGTGCACAAAACAAACTTCCACTTTCCAGTTCATCTTCAATGTTTGATTCGGCATTTGTAAAGAACAGTTTGATTTCATTATCATTCAATACACGACGATAATTAGCCATTGCACTTGTAAAGGGAATCAAAACATAAACGAGGTTAACTATAGAGCCGCACAACTAACTAAACTACATGCATGGAAGTCGTGGATTTTTGTAAACAATGGCTTGTTACATTAGGTTTTGCTAAAAAATTCAGCTTTCTAAAAAAAATAACAGCTAGCATTACTAGTATTAATTTAGGAAGGAACGGACGTAGTACTTTGAACAGAAAAATACAAACCATACCCGAACGTGAGTACTTCATTACGGAAGTTTAACGGCAAATGTCTCCGTACGTTCGTAGTACTCAAAAGGTTAAGAAGCTTTTAACAAAACATTTCTTTTATTAAAGAACTGGAAAGTAACGCTTGTAATGTTTTAAAAAAAATTTGTTTCAGATCATTGGTTAACGTATTTCTCGTTGTTACTCAACTTGGATTCTGCTGTGTTTACTTTGTATTTGTCGCTCGTAACATTCAAGAGGTGAGTTTACTAAACGTTAAGTATAGTATAGCTGTCGACCTTATATAACTTATCTAATAATCTATATATATTTAAAAGCCAAATATATATTACTCATCACGATTTCTCCAAAACTACCAAATGGATTGGAATGAAATTTGGTATGAAGCTTCCTTTAGGGCCATGGGTGCTCACTATGAAAGGTTTTTAAAAAATTTGAAATTTTAGGGGGGTTTGGGGGGTCAAAGTTACTAAAAAAACCACGGAACGGATTAGAATGAAATTTGGTATGTAGCTTCCTCTAGGACCCTAGGTGCTCACTAAGAAAGATTTTTAAAAAATTCAAAATTTTACGGGGCTTGGAGGGTCAAAGTTACTAAAAAAACCACCGAACGGATTAGAATGAAATTTGGTATTTAGCTTCCTCTAGGGCCCTAGATGCTCACTAAGAAAGATTTTCAAAAAAAACGAAATTTTAGAGGAGTTTGGGGGGGTCAAAGTTACTAAAAAAAAAAAACCACCAAACGATTGTTTAAGAATTCACTTTAAAGTTCTTGGTACAGGTGTATTATAGCTTTAACAACAAACACTTGTTTTATAGTTAATGGTTTATTCGTATCTTGGTCGTTGATTCCAATGATATTGAATAGCCTTTTTTGAAGTCTTGCTAACGGGTCTAATGCTGTATTGTATAGTCCACCCCAACCGATTATTCCATATACAGCTATACTATGAAAGAGTCCATAGTGTATAAGTAATAACTGATTTTTTGTTAAGATGTGTTTTAATTGTCTATTGAAACCATTGTTTAAATTCACAACAGCATTAAATATTCAATTTAAGCACAATTATTGTATCCTGTATCAGGTACGGGTATCCTTAATTAACAATAAGACAAAGAACATTTAGTTCTGAGCAGAGTACTAATAACACAATACTTTATCAACAGATTGTGGAGCATTATCTATACAAAGTGGATCTACATTGGTACTTACTAGCTCTTCTCCTGCCCATGATAGTTCTGAACTGGGTAAACAATCTCAAGTATCTGACTCCTGTGTCCATGTTTGCCGCTGTCCTAACGTCATCGGGTTTAGGCATTACATTCTTCTATATGTTACAAGGATTGCCTAGGACTTCCTCCGTGCATGCTTTCTCTTCCTGGAAACAGTTGCCGTTGTTTTTCGGTACTGCGATCTACGCTTTCGAAGGAATCGGAGTCGTAAGTATTTTAAAGTATTATCTTCTTGTAAATAAACAATTTGTTTGACTTGTGATAGTATTCTTAACTGTAAAATCAATTCTTTGATAAAGTTCAAACGCTGTCTTTAGTATTGCACAAAATACAATATAGGCGAGGGAATAAAGCACAAAAATAGGCCAAACAACAAAAACTTTAGCAGTAAGATAGATCGAGATGCTTTTCATTGCATTCGATTCTGGAAGCCTCCAGGAAAGTTTGAGATACAATGTGATCGATGAGAAATCAATATTGCATCGGTGTATAAGAAAAATGCATTTTTTAAAGTGCATTCAATGATGTAAAAGTGCAGCTGATTAAAGAAAAATGTATAATTCTGTTAATATTGACTAAAATGGGCTTGATTTCTGTACTGGGGGGTTTATGGGGTGGCTCAACACGAATATAATATGAACGATGCTTCTTGGGCTCAAAAACTTGTTCCTGTAGTTGCGAGGGTGAATTGAGCGACCCTTGGGTAACGAGTTTCGATCAATTTCATACATATTCCAGAATACAACGTGGATATCACCTGCCCTGGGCCTCAGGTGCTCCGAGGGCCATCGCCGATATTATATTCGTGTTCAGTGACCCCAAAAATCCCCTGGTAACGAGTTTCGATCAATTTTAATGGCGTATTTCATAAAAATTCCAGGATATAATGTGGATATCACCTGCCCTGGGCCTCAGGTGCTCTGAGGGTCATCGCCATTATTATATTCGTGTTCAATGACCCCAAAAATTCCCGGGGAACGAGTTTCGATCAATTTCATGGCGTATTTCATAAAAATTCCAGGATACAACGTGGATGTCACCTGCCCTGGACCTCAGGTGCTCTGAGGATCAACGCCGATATTATATTCATGTTCAGCGAGCCCAAAAACCCCCGATGTCCCCATTTTTGTCATGATTGACGGCGTTATACATTTTTCTTTAATCAGCTGCACTTTTGCTTCATTGAATGCACTTTAAAAAAATGTGATTTAGACATGTCAATGGTCTACTAACTCTTATCGCCAATGATGAGACAGCGAGTCCATGACTATATCTACAGTATTTTGATTTAAACTGTTTTAAGGCCTAAGATTGAGAACGACGCTCCCTACGCGCTATTCCAATCAGGAAGTAGTGGTTGTCATGGCAACCTATACACCCCATATCGCCAAATTTCTGTTAAATTGCAAACAGGTGAACTGTGATCTGTTTTTGTAATAATTGAACCAATTGTTTGATGAGAAACTCCGAAAACATAATCAATCACCGATATGGCGGTATGGTCGGACTAAGCGAGGAGTCGGTTTACCCGTGGTCGGACTAGCGGGGTGCTACTGTAACAAATTTAATTAATTATTATTATTATGTTATAGCCACTAGTAGCACAACCAATAATTCATAATGACCGATTTGATTTACCATTGTAAACAAATTTTAAATTTAGAAGTATGTGGCATTTATTTTTAACGAAAACTGATAAAAGGTGTTTGAGGTATTTAAAAGATTTACGTTGGTGTATTAAGACAATGTTTTTAAAACTTTGATGTAAGATTGAATTGAAATAATTTTCAGATTTTACCCTTGGAAAATAACATGCAAACTCCACAAGACTTTGGCGGACTGACGGGAGTGTTGAATACAGGAATGGTTATTGTAGCCTGTCTGTACACATCCGTGGGATTCTTTGGTTATTTGAAGTACGGAGAAAATGTTAAAGTGGGCAGTATCACGTTGAACCTTCCTCAGAGTGAGTTGTAAGTATTTCCAACAGGTCTAGGCTTCCACACCTTTCTGTTATAGTCTAAGGTATCGTGCTAATCTTTCACAGAATTATTTCAATAATCGGAACTCAAAAAACATTTTACTGTGAATTTGGAAAGGTACAAGTTTAAATATTTTGTGGTACCGCTGTGACGAGGACTGTTTTAAAGCACTTTATTTAATAACGCTTCGCTGTGGTACATTATGGTTGCATGGACGAGAAATGAGGAACAAAACAAAGCTTCACAGACGTTTAATTTTGCAATACTGAAAAATATTTGTGGATGTACAATATTTTTTGTTTTTCCACTGTCTGCGTAGATATAAAGGGTATCTGCGATATACAGTCTATAAAGGCTAACTGCGAGTCGCTTGCCGTTACAGAGTTTTGGCTGATTAATATTCCTCAACATGATAATTGGCACGGATGTTTTAAATTTTAATACGTGTGGTGGCATCCCTGGCAGATCAAGTGAATTCAAAAATTCCCCGTTGGATAACTAACTACTTCATCTGCTTCCACAACGGTGTCTATCGACTTATATATAATTTCCTCATTTTGAATGCTGGAACGAATAACATTATTAAGTTGATAGACATCTTTATTCTTCGCGGCTAGGACAGCTCGTTCACTGAGCCAATCGTGATTCCTATAATTAATTTCAATAACCTACAAACACCGATACCGGCTTGGTTCAATGTAATCTGATTGTTGTTGAAGAAGAAGAACTGTTACGTAGCTAGATTCAATATTCATGTATTGTAAAGATAAGGTTTCAAACAGGCTATGGTTGTGACATCATCGATTCAAAGTGAATGAATGTTTTCCCATTCTGCTTTTTCTTGCTATTCTTATTTTTTGCTACGTAATTTGGGTACAATATACAAGACGTCCAATCGTCATATTTCTTTAGAGGTGACAACCTATGAGAAAGAAATTGCTCAGAAATGAATGATCATTTGTGTATATTTGAAAATATTCGATTGTTCATCCCCACTTTCACCCCTCATATCCCCTTGTGTCGGGGGTTTAAAATAGATAAAAACATTTGTTGTATATTGCGTCAAAATTTGAGCTCAATCGATGCAGAACTTTTTGAGTTTTTGAAGCGTACACAAACCAACTTAACATTTATATATATATGGTTATTGTTACCAGTTAAGTGGTGAGAGATTTTTATAATAAAATACAGTACTGTACATAACAACAATCTTCTTCCTTTTTAATGGCATTTTACCACGAGTTCACAACACTGGTTTTCAATCAACTAAATAGAATAAATTTTTCTTCGCCAGGCTTATTACGGTATCTTCCACTGCCATTTAAATTACGTCCTCATAGCTTGGGGGGTCATTCCCCAGAGGTATTCACCATGCAAAAGAAAGCAGTGAGGGTTATTACCGGAGCAGGTAAATTAGATCACTGCAGAGAGATTTTTAAAGATACTAACATCTTAACTTTGTACTCCCTTTATATTTTTCAGGGCTTAATGTATCTTCGAGCTAATCTTAACCAAATAAATTGCAGGGGGGGGAACATACGTCATTATAATACCCGATCAAAGAATCTTGTAAATTTACCATATGTTAGATTAGCTAAGTTCGATATGAAACCTGTAATTATAGCCAGTAAATTATATAATAAGCTACCAGAAGAATTGAAAAAACTAAATGATAGAAATTTTAGCTTAAGATTGAAAAACCTTCTCTGTAAACAGTCATTTTATACTATGGCTGAATTTGAAGAAAAATCATGGACTTTGAACGATTTTAAAAATATATGTATTGCATTATTTTTTTTAAATGTGACGTGTCGATGTATTTGATGAAATATTTACTGACAAATAAAGCTATTCTATTCTATTCTAAAACTTTATTTAAATAAAACTTAACACGCTATTAAAAAAATGAAACAATCAACTTAAACACACTGGAATAAAAACAACTGCTGAATATCTTTGCTACTAATGGCTACACTGACTAACTGAACTAGAACGGCACCCGTCACATTAGATTGCGCACAAAAATTATCTGGCTCAACAGTACAGTCCCGTCCGCAATTTTATCCTTACGCTCACCACTGCCATACGGTCTTTGATCAAATTACTGCGTTGTATTGTTTTTATCTTCGCAGATAACAAACAAAGCTAATTACAATGTTAGATGTTGTTATTACTGTTCTGTACATTTATTGCATTGTGTTGTATTTCTTACAAAACAAGATGTTATAATTATGACAATAAATCAAGGAGAGTTGTGGTGACGAGCTCAATTACTGTATAACAAAATATTTACAGTATTAACCATTTTTTTCAAAATTTTGTCCGGATAAACGAATTTTGGATAAACAAGGTTTTAATATAATTGAAAACCTAAATTGGTTTAAATTACGAAATAATGTCTAAAGGGTTTTTTTCTAAAATCATTGGCCATGTTGATTTTAATTTTTGAACTGCCTTTAATGTTATATTGTTCATTTTGTTCTTTTTTTTCTCCATGAATCCCTTAAAAGAAAAACACACTACCGCTTCCCAAATTAAAAATATTTTAAAAATAGTAGAAATTTACAAAATGACGAAAGGAAAATGATAGAATATTAGAAATGTTTAAAAGTTGTGTGAATTGTATTTTTTTGTTTAGGTTGGCGCAATCTGTACGTATAATGATGGCTTTAGCTATTTTCCTGTCGTACGGTCTGCAGTTCTACGTACCCATGAGTATCATCTGGCCTCCGTTGAAGCAAAAAATCCAAACCGAACGAAATCAAAGAATCGCTGAACTGCTGATGCGAACTGGCCTTGTCATCGTTACTTGTGAGTTGGTTATATTACTGAGTATATTAAATTACTAGACTCTTAACGGACTACACCCACCTTATTGCTGTTCCAATTGTATGTAACTGCTATACATGACGCGTTTTCATCAAATATAATTAGTTAGCATGTATTAGTTAACATTCGTACAATGTAATTTCAAATAGTTATTTGCAACCCCGTTGGAGCCTTTTATACACATAATCATGTTATGTTTTCTTTATAATAAAGGTGTAGGATTAATATTAACCCCAAAGCTAAGATGGTAAATAATGTTAAATGTTCAAATCAAATTATTTTATAACAGCAGTTATGATATAGGTTAAAACATCAAGCAAGGCTCAGGTCTACACATTATTAAAAACCTAACCTAAAAGTTAGAAATACAAATAGTTACTTCAAAGTGTGAAATCAGGTGTTAATGGAAATATTAGAGCAAACAGCTGTTCTATCTGTTATTTTATTCAATTGGTTGCTATGGCAATTCATCAGTCTAGGCCTAATTTAAGAATTTTTCCGACTAATTTACAAATAATATTGAAGTAAAAAATGTTTTTATCAAAATGAATTGTAGCCTATGTTACTCAGGGATAGTGTAGATTTTTATTAGTAAAACTATTATTTCAATCGGTTTAGTAGTTCCAGAGATTACCCCCTACATACAAACAAACAAATTTTACCTCTTTATAATATTACTAGGGGAGACCCCTGCGTGCTCCGTACGCCAACCCCCAATGGAACCTTCTAAAAATATATGTTATGTTTTATTTATAATAAAGGTGTAGGATTAATAATAACCTCAAAACTAAGATTGTAAATAATGTTAAATGTTTAAATTAAATTATTTCTTATATTTTATAACAGCAGTTATAATAATGGATAAAAGAACCAGCAAGGCTCAGGTCTACACTTTAAAACCCTAACCTAAAAGCTAAAAATACAAAAATAATTGCTTCCAATTTTGAAATCAGCTGTTAATGGAAATATTTGAGCTAACAGCTATATTATCTGTTATTTTATTCAATTGGTTGCTATGGTAATAAATGTAAATACATGTGTTGGTTTATCTAGGCCTAACCAAATAATTTCTTCCGACTAAATTTACAAATATTGAAATAAAAAAAGGTTTTTATCCAAATGAATTACAGCCTATGTTACTCAGGGATAGTGTAGCTTTTTATTGGTAAAACTATTTTATCAGTTCAGAAGTTCCAGAGATTACCCCCTACATACAAGCAAACAAACACACAAACAAACAAACAAACTTTACCTCTTTATAATATTAGTACAGATAGTACAGGTATTTAAACAATAGCTATTAAATCCTATTTGTATGTTTCAGTTGCCCTAGCTTTCGCCATTCCTAACCTGTCCGCTGTGATCTCATTGGTCGGTGCTGTCAGCAGTTCTACGCTCGCGCTTATATTTCCACCAATCATAGAGATAGTAACATTCTGGGATAAAGGTTTGTCACGACTGTCTATAGCTAAAAATATACTGATCGCTATATTCGGTATATTAGGTTTTATTTTCGGTTCTGTCGTCAGTATACACAATATCTTGCATCCGACAAGTTAAGTTAGTTTTATTAGTAATAGTCCAAGATTCCATGACAATATTGTTTTGCTGGTCGAATTATTGTCTATTTAAAACAAATGGAAACGGTCGAGGCATTTGTTTCTCATAAACGACCGCTTCCGTTTATAAGTACCTCAATATTTTTAGTCCTCAATTTAGCACAAGTAAAAAGATGTATTAATAAGTTAGTTGTTAAAATAGTTTTTATTGTTTATGTTAACTATTGCTTAAGTTAAATTTGTTTATTTGATAAGCCCGTTTGTTTAGTTGTAATTGTGAATTCATTTAAAAATGTACAACGGTCATTTGGTTGAATACCAGCTGAAGAATGCTAAATTCAGGATCTCAGTAGAAAGAAAGAAATGGAAGAATAAGGAAGGATACTGTATAACTTAAAATTGATAGGATTAGATCCTACATCAAAGATTTTACCACGGGTAATTAATGATGCAAAATATTTTAATAGGCGGCTAAAACGATTTTTTATTCGAGGGCTATTCTGAAAGTAAGGAACGTTTTGGAATTAAAATAAGACTAGTTACAAGAAAAACATTTTATTATATACATCTGAAAGAGTGACTAAAATACTAGTTCTTCACATAGTCACCAAACAAAGGCACTATCGGTGGACAGGCTTTGAATTTCCTTCGTAGTAGAAATCTGCCGCTTGCAATCTCAGCAACTCAGCGATGCGCACCCGGGACTCCTTGTCGTCGTCAAAGCGCTGTGTTGCTAGCCAGGTCTTCATTCTTGGAAACGAGTGAAAATCGTTTGGTGCTAGATCGGGATTATAGAGCGGAAGAGGGAAAACCTCCCATTTGAATGAATTAAGGAGTTCTTGATGCGGTTTGCCGAGTGAGGTCGGGCATTGTCATACAAAAACAAAATTTTGGATGACAACTTTACTTGGCGCTTGTTTTGAACTGCCCTCCTAAGGTCGTGCAAAGTTTGACAGTACTGCTCAGAGTTTATTGTTGCACCACGTTCGAGAAAATCAATAAGAAGCACACCTTGCCTATCCCAAAACACTGTCGCCATAAGCTTCCTTGCTGACAAGGTTTGCATAAATTTTCTTGGTTTTTTGGGGGATCTTGTGTGCCCCCACTCCATGGACTGTAATTTTTTCTCTCAATTGACGTGTTTCGCCCAAGTCTCGTCACCGGTTACGATTTGATCCGGTAATGGATCGCTGTGTGTGTGGTAGGCGTCCGGAAATGTTAAAGCTGCCACCATTCGCTGACCTTTACGGTGGTCTATAAGCACTTTTGGCACTCATCTTGCACAAAATTTATGGTAGCCTGCCTAACTTTTGAGTGGCAATTTCAAACAACAAAGTCTGTGAATCTTGTGCAAAACAAAGAGAAAGCTCCGTTATTGTGAAACGGCGGTTTTCACGATTCTTTATCAATTTTAGCGATCAGATCGTTAGTCTCAATGCTCGAGCGTCCACTCTTCTTTTCATCATGAACATTGGTTCGGCCGTTTTTAAACTGAATGCACCATTTTCGGACATAACTTTCATTCATTACGTTGTATCCATACACTTCACACAGATGCCGATAAATTTTTATCGGTTTTAGGTTTTTGCCAACAAAAACCATATGACAGAATGCATCTCACAACTGGCACACATTTCAAATTTGAATATTGCGCTGCAAAGATGTTCCTGTTATTACGGCTGATGAGGAGCCGAGCAGGCACACGGCGTCAGACGGAAACGTTCTTTTCTTTCTGAATAGCCCTCGTACGTAGTGTTATGTACAACATAAGTACTTGTCTCAAGCCTTAAAGATCAACTGTTACTGAAACGGCTAAACGTAGACTTTATCTCTGCCTGTACAATTTGCTAATTTTGTTAAAACTTCTACATTTAAAAAAATTGTTTTATGTCTGATAATTTTTCCTTGCACAAGGCTGATATGGAATTTTATAGATAATCAAATAACTGATAATGTTGTTTAAATAACCATTTTTAAATAAACAGGCTTCATGGCTTTCGCTTGTAATGATCGAAATAGAAAACATTGTGATTTTTTTACACGTAAAGCTTTTTTTGTTGTATTTATTCATTGTTATCGTTTGATGTCTTTCATTAAATCGTCAAAGTTTTATTGTATCGTTTAGGCTATTACCATAGTGTTTTAATTGTGTAAAGCTTTATTTACTCGAGTCTGTGTATTATTATTATCTTAGTGCGTGTGTTGGTATTATTGTGTTCTGGGTGCAGTCGGTAGTATTGTTGCAAGGTCAGTTGTAAGTTAGGTTTCGTTAACTTTAAAATCATTCGTAACAACGATGTAATTCAACTAAACTCAAATTTGTTCAATCGGTGTTGCTATCTGTTAGAAAGATGGAGAATGATGCAAGCAGAGTCCATTGAAGTGGTCCACATTGTATGGCGCTGATCATTGTTTAAGATAAATCTTTATTTGGATCTAATAAAAGTGTGTATTTTGAACCTTTCTTCAGTTCTAAGGTTATCTGGCAAATTTTAATAATTTTTTAGTACATTAACGATGCTATAAATTTGTTAGCAGGTTTATTAGAAAATATAAACCAATGTCACGTTAGAATCAATGATTTCCTATTGTGTATATTTTTCCGTGGTAAACTTACAATGCAAGTATTTTAATCAGATATACACACTACATTTCTGTGTACCTATATACATATTGTGCCCAGTATTGGACAATATTGCGATAATTTTATTTTTCCTTCGCGTTAAGTTGGCAATATGTTTTCTTATTTCGCCGCAATAACAAGCAATTTGTTTTTGAGTTTATTCCACACGGGAAAGTTGTAGTCAACCCCTCGCTTCTCTTTCTTGCAACAATATTACTTCTTGTAACCCAGAACATCTCTTCCATATGAAAATATATTCCACAGGAATCACTAATATTTATATCCTGTTACGCTGTGTTCCATTTTTAATTTAATTTTAAATATTACTCTAGTGTTTTTAATTGCTTTATGCAAATCTGTGATTGTAAATACTTTTAATGATATTTCTAAAATATTATAAATTATGTACAAAAATAATATTGTGGCTGTGTATATTTGTAAAATATACAGCTTGTAAAAGGTGCATAAAAACAAATGTGTACTTAATATCCAAAAAATGTTCTTAAATAAATAAGTAAAATTATAACATTAATGTTTAATGTTCACTTACCTTATACATTTCAAAATCATTGTAGTCATCCTGGAAACGTTCATCGATTTTAAACATGTTGTGCTTTTTTTATATAACTTTGCTACAGTAAAACCCCGGTTAATCGAACTCGGGTCAACCGAAACCCGGGTTATCCGAAACGCTGAAAATCGGAAATCCAAAAGTAATATCCCTATTGTAAGTACATGTTTAATGTTTGTTTTTTTTTTTTTATCAAAATTAGAACCCTTTCCTACAACTTAAACATCTATTAGAAATTAAGTAGCGGCTTTAAAAAAAATGTTCTAATGTCAAACTTTGAATTCAGTTTTCTCAGAACTCGACAAATGTTAGAAGTCCCACTTTCCTTTGATGTCGGGCCGCCTATTTTCTCCCTCCTCATAGTCAAACCACGAAATAAACAAACTACGTATTTCTTTTCGCTAGTTTATTTATTTATTTAGGACCGGATGGTCCTGTCAAAGTCGGTAGAGGGGGATTCCACTATAGCCTTCCACCCCTCCTAAGGAACAATTCACACCGACATTGCTGACTATGTATCGCTAGCATAAGCCTGGGAAGCGATTTTTTGTAAACATAGCCGCTACGTTTCTACCAACCAACATCGCCTATCTTTCATCCTGTCCAATTTAACTTCCAAACCACGTTTTGTTTGTTTTTGTTTTGATGAAGATACACAGCCTGGCAGTGTGAATTGCACGTAGGAGTATCGCAGGCATAGCATGTGTCCGCAGACGGACGCTATGTTAGGTGTGTGAAGGCCTTAAGACCATGACACACGTTTGGAGGGATCCACGAAACGAACAAACATTACTGAGTTTTTTAAAAGAGTAATTCATATCCTACAAACTATTAAGTACTGACAGTATACTGTATATTGATCCTACAAAATCCTAAAAATTTTAATTTTATCATAAACTAGGTGACCCGCACGGCGTTGCCCATGGTAGTTGGTATTTTCAGTCTTTTTAACGTAATTGTATTCATTTTAAGTGTTCAGTCAGTGAGTGGTATTTGGCTTTTATATATATAGATTTTAAATAATAAAAGCACTATTGTCATAATAATAAAAGATCTGAAATTATGGTTTTAGTAACTTTGATCCCCCCAAACCCCTCCTAAAATTTTGAAATTTTTCATACCCTTTCTTAGTAAGCACCTATGGCCCTAGAGGAAGCTACATACCAAATTTCATTCCAATCCGTTCGGTAGTTTTGAAGAAATCGTGATTTAATAACTTTGATTCCCCAAACCCCCCCCTAAAATTTCGAATTTTTTGAAACCCTTTCTTAGCGAGCTAGAGCCCTTTCCTATGGCCCTAGAGGAAGCTACATACCAAATTTCATTCCAATCTGTTTGGTAATTTTGTAGAAATCGTAATTTAGTAATTTTTACCTCCCAAACCCCCCTAAAAGTTCCAATTTTTAAAACCCTTTTTTAGTGAACACTTATGGCCCTAGAGGAAGCTACATACCATATTTCATTCCAATCCGTTTGGTAGTTTTGAAGAAATCATGATTTAATAATTTTGATCCCCCCCTAAAATTTCTAACTTTTCAAACCCTTTCTTAGTGAGCACCTATGGCCCTAGAGGAAGCTACATACTAAATTTCATTTCAATCTGTTTGGTAGTTTTTGAGAAATCGTCATGAGTGAGTGGTATTTCGCTTTTATATATATGGATAAAGTACATAAGTGTACCTTACAAAGAGATATTTGAATTCGTTTGACCTTCAAAACTGTAATGTTTGATGTTCGTGGTTTAAATGAAAAAATTGTTGTCTGAAACGGCTTCTCACCCTTTAGTTCGGTTAACTGAGGTTACTGTATTTTATTTCATTTTAATAGCAACTACGGATATTTCTGTTTCTAATTGAGTAGTTGAATGGTTTATAAATTTCTAAGGGCTTATTTATGTTTGTATTTGTATTAGCTATTTCTGTTTTCCCCCTATAAATCCCATTTTGACATTACAGTTTGCCTTCTATTAAGATTGTCAGTAAATTTTGTTGTTTATATTGCTGTTAAACCAGTGTTACCATTAGCAATGTATTACTCTACTGCTGTAACAACAATAAGATCTTATATGCTGTGCAATTTATAAACAAAATATCGTATAATTGATGATTCTATGCACAAAAAAAAATCACTTTGCCATGAAACTATTTTAAACTATTTTTTAGAAATTTATTAACTTACAACCTGGCCCGGATCAAGACCACCTGGGGTCCTAGCTGGGGAAAACATGGAGCCCCATTAAAAAAGAAAAAAAAATGCTTAACAAAAAGTAACTTTTTTAAACTTAAACTATTCAGTAACTTTTTTATTTATTTTCGAAATGTAATATAAAAGTAGGCCAAACACAGTGTTTAAAATGCTTTTTTTCTGCACTTTGCTGATGAAAAAATTTGGATGTGTTCTTGCACTTTTCGCAAGAATATGGACTCAATTGACAACAGGGCTATTTGCCTAACTTCTCTTCCCCCATAGATGTGTAGGTTGGAGATTTTATCCACTTCAACTTTGAAAATGAGTGCTCTCCTGTACAGTTTGTTACAAATCTAAAAAAATAAATTCCGAAAGCCACTCAAACATTGGGAAAAACTCACTTTGAGTTGTTCTTGTAAATCGGCTTCAGTAAATCCACAGCAGCCGTTCTTGCAGTCACCTCGCTTCTTTGTTCCTTTTATGTACCAAGCAAATT
>JAGFPH010006634.1:3669-23935 GCA_018207615.1 Philaenus spumarius
TGAATCAACCGATTTTTATGCGATTTGCGGCAATCGATGCAGTTTTTCAAGTCCATTGAAAGAATCGACAACAAAAATTTTTCTGATGAAAAATTTCGGAGAAATTGAGAAAAAGCACTTTTTTTATTTTCTTTCGTTCACGATATCTCACGAACGAATTAACCGATTTTGACCAGACTGGTAGCGATCGACGTCGCTTTTCAAGGTTAAAAGCTGATTAGATTTTGGAATTGGTCGGTAAAGCCGTTTAAAAGTTATTCCAAAAAAACCTGATTTGAAAAAATTTTATTTCTTAGTTTTTTCGAAATTTCTTAGAACCTACCGGTCCGAATTAGTTGAAATTGTCAGGAAATCTAAGTTTGATGGAACTCTTTAGAACGCCGTTTGGTAGGATCTAATCGGTTAAGCCGTTCAAAAGTTATAAGCGGGTCACATACTTACATACACACACACACACACATACAGACAGGGTGACACCCTCTCGGGAGTGGTCAGGGAAGATTCCTAGGACCTCAAAACGTCGAGATCTGATGAATACTCGATTTCCGAAAAACGGGGTGAAACCAATAACTTCCCGATTTTAGAAAATTTTAAATTTTCTTAGCGGGAAGTTAAAAAACACAATGTTTAGAATAATCTTCGACACTTTATCTCAAAAAATTGTTTCTGTCAAAAACGTGCTTCCGGTTGTTGCATGTTTTGGGTAACGAACTCGTCCGAGCGAAATTTGGACCAAATCGGACGTAAAATACGGCCGAAATTTTAATTGCACCGCGAAACAAGTCTGGGCCCATGATCGTTGCTCATTTACTTCTCCCGACCTTAGGTCTCACCATAAGGGTCGCTGCAGTAGCTCATCTTTCCTTTGGAAATCGTTAACAATTTAGCAGATGTTGTAGGTAGATGTTGAACCTACCTACAATACAACTCTAGCACATGCCGCTAGAATGATGTATCTTCGTTACACAAATATATAGGTCTTTCTGATATTTAAATCCCAAAACTACTATTACCCTTATGGGGATAAGTGAAGTTGCTATGTTGCAGCATATATAGGCTACCCACAATGACCTAAACTTTCCGATACATACTGCATTGGTCGAAACACTACAGGGTTATTCAAAAAGAATGGTGCAAAAATTCATTTGCATACTCTGAGTTTCAAAATCGTGAAAACAGAATAAAACTGTTTCTTATGTTAACAAGTTTTAATTTACATTAAAAAAACTCATTTATATACATTACAAATGCTCAATGTGAGCTCTATTAGAAACTCTGCAAATATCAGAAAGGTGCAAAACTAAACGGTTGGTACGTCTGTTTCCGTGATTTCAAACAGCTGATTGTTACAACAATGGAAAGGGCGTATAGGTTTGTTTTGACAAGGTTATGTTTTGTCTCAGTTGCTTAGTTGAGTACCACGAAGCCTGTCAACAAATGGCTACTACAAAACAAGAAAAAGCGTTTTGTGTTTTAGAGTTTGCTCGTACTAATGCTATTGTTAGTGTTCAGCGGAACTTTCGGACCAAATTCAGGAAGGAGGCTCCTCATCGGAACTGCATAGCTCGTTGGGTGAGGCAATTAAAGACAACTGAATGTTCTTTGTGCTCTTAGCAACCGTAAAGTGTATGGGACCTTTCTTTTTCATTGAACGCACTGTAACTGGATTCGTTTACTTAGATACCTTGTCAGAATGGCTCCTTCCTCAGCTTATAGAAGATGTTCCATACGTAGTATTCCAGCTAGATGGTGCTCCTCCACATTTCAAGTCTAAAGTGCGTGAGTTTTTTAATGACAGCTTGCCAGACCGTTGGGTTGGACGCTCTGGAAATGAAGACAGTCCTTTGATGCGCTGGTCGCCAATATCGCCTAAACGCCATGTGACTTTTTCTTGTGGGGGTTTATCAAAGACAAGGTGTACTACCCTCCTATGCCCCAAACCCTGCAAGAATTAAGACATCGAATAACAGAAGCCGTGCAGTTCATAACCCAGGAAATGCTACAGAATGTCTGGGCTGAGTTGGAATTTCGCCTGGATATTTGCAGAGTTTCTAATGAAGCTCACATTGAGCATTTGTAATGCATATTAAATGTGGTTTTTTTAATGTAAATTAAAACTTGTTAATATAAGAAACAGTTTTATTCTGTTTTCATGATTTTGCAACTCAGAGTATGCAAATGAATTAACCTTACTTTTGCACCATTCTTTTTGAATAACCCTGTATTACCTGAAACACCATTATAGTGACCCTGTCATTGACTTTAGATCTTGCCTTTTCTAATCTAGCTGCCAGGCGATATCCTGCCTTCATTCAGATTACAAAATTCCTCCACTGAATGAAATTCCGCATAGTATGACTTCATGGTCTGACCGCACCGTCACGCTCTGTTGCTTCGACCGTGAGGTACATTCATACATGGACCGTAGCCACCACGAATCCACGTTATAGGCCAACTGCAGAGTACTGCTTAGCGATTGGTTCTTTCAAAAATCCTATTATTCTCTTTAGATCAGCCGTAACTTAAGAAGAATACTTGAGTAAACGCATGTAATCCAGTGAGCGGAGTCAGTTTGACCTTTGAAAATTTATTGGCAAAGAGTTCGAACTCGACTAGAACATCACTTGTATACACTTATGTTTTTACTAATGACAGTCTTATTTTTTAAGTGTAAACTTTTATAGGCACAACGCGTCCAAAAATTGTTTGCTAGCGGTGAATCGGGTTTTACCGTCACGCATTTACTGAAACGCTCTATTCCGTCACGCTCTACTATGTGCACAGTAGACATACCGGGAGGTGAGCCGTAACATGGGCTCTTATGGGACTACGTTTTTTGCACCGAGTTTCGACAGATGACGACGCCATCTTCTTTTTTATGACGTAATATGCACCGACTACCAACTCCTGGTTTTTTGTATCAACGACGAACGAAAGGTCGAGCCTGGGTGATCGGAAAAACCAGGAGTCGGAAGTCGGTGCATATTACGTCATCAAAAACAAGATGGCGTCGTCACAACTCGGTGCAAAAACCCAGAAGTTGGAAGTCGGTGCATATTACGTCATAAAAAACAAGATGGCGTCGTCATCTGTCGAAACTCGGTGCAAAAAACGTAGTCCTATAAGAGCCCATGTTACGGCTCACCTCCCGGGATGTCTACTGTGCACTATGCACATGTTAGACTTTATTGTAAACATTCGCTACTTGCTCAACAAGTCAGCTGATTTACTAACCTGCTGACTTCTTTATGATAGTTGGGCCTAAGAGTATTTTTTTGTTACTAGGACCAAAATAGTAAATTACGTTACAAGCCCGGTAAATAGGGGTTTTCCGAGCGAGCATGATAGTTCCCGCGCGAGGTGGAGCAGAGTGTTTTATTTTCTTTGAAACATGAAAAACCCTACCGGGTGACTACCTACATACCGGAAAATCCTACGTGATATACTTTTCATTATACTGCACTGAAAAAGTAACATAATTTTAATCATTACAGCTTTTTGTATATAAAAGAAAAACCTTGTTTGAAACTTGTTATTTTCCCGTTGACAAAATTGGTTGTATTCAATTTCATACTTGTCTTTTAGTTTTATTGACAGAAAATTCGCAGTTATTTCTTGTGGTCGTTTTAAAATATTATCTGTAATATCAGGCTCATTATATTCATCACTGAAACCCATTATGGACATTTTTAAAACTCAAGAGATGCATAAACAACTATGTTTACTGTTACATTGGACTTTGGAACTAACCTTTCACAAATAAATGTGTTATTGTTAAAATCAGCTGTTTACATAAAACTGATGCGTGTATTGTTATTTGCAAAATCAACTGGTGCGCAGAAAATTTAAGGTGCAGTATAGAATAATAAAATTCAGAATAAATGGGAGTATATTATGTCTAGGCCTGCAAATGAAACACATCTCTCCATTAACGGTCTGCTGTAGTGGCGGCCATCTTGGATTTTTATCCCACAAGAGCAATGTTAAATTTCAACCCATTTATTTCGTTTATTTTTTATCATAAAATTGTTTGCAAGGTCTTATTTTAAGCGCAGTCACAATACGCATCCGTTTTGCAATTTAGATTTTTTTAAATGCTTTTGATTTGTTATGTAATTGACATTTTGTAATTACAAAGTTTGAATTTGTTTCCTAACACAATAAAAAATTAATAATGAAAAATATTTTGCAAACCAAATCCGAAATTTTATAAAGAATATTCAGGTTTTTTTTTCAACACTCAATTACAAAAGATAGACTTATAAAATGGTTTGAAATGAGGCAATGTCTAAGCGTTCAGCTGCAAGAAATTGCACTGTTTAGATAGAGATAGTGAGAAATGGTTGCGTTTCCGGTTGCTTTCTCGTTTGCTTTAGCAGACCCTTAAAGTTCGGCAGACCCAGCCACCATCTTGAATTTCAACTCCCATATGAGCAATGTTAAGCTGGTAATAATATTACTGGAGTAATAATGATCAGAAAATTATTCTGAATGTGTCATTTTAAAGGTTTGGACAGTCCGAATGTGGAATCATTTAGTTTCAAAAATTCGTTTTTGACTAAATTTATTCTTTAACTTAACTCCAAATTAAAGTTTGCGATTTGTTTTTCTTATTCAATAATGCAAATATAAAAAATGTAAAAAGATCACCGAAGTTTAATTTCACCTTTCAAGTGAAAGTAATTTCAATAAATCTGGACAATTTATGACGAAAAAACTGCTTTATTGTAAAAGCATGTACACGCTGAATTTGAGCTATACTACTCGAGTGTTTAGCCTGCACTCTGGTGGTTATAAAATTAACTTGTTGCTCGCGGAGGAATACTAGAAAAATAATACATCCGTTAATGTTCAACGTGTGAGAGAAAGCTGTGTTTAATAACACATACCGCCACACATTGTCACGCATGCGCATTTCAGTACGTTTACAGTCAGGGTTACGTCTGTAACTTCTGTTTTCCGCCTTTATGAAACTGCTTTATATTTGCTAGCGGAAGAATGAAAAACTAGCAAACTCAATGGTAGTAGTGTTCAACTCTGCCACTTGGAGAGCTGCAGTCAACTCTGAAATATTTGTTTCACTCCTGCCGAGCCAAAATGCACTCAGCAAATGATTAAATATCCAAATTAACACAAATAAATTGTACCATAAATATGAATTTCAAGTAGTACGATAGGCCTAATTGTTTAAAGTAAATTATAGTTATGTATTGAGTTTAAATAGTTTTTTTTTTTTTTTATAGAAAGATGATATGATTAAAAGTACGTTACTTTTCTGTACGTAACTCGCCCAGTAGTTTTCCGTGTTAGAATGAAATCTCCGCACTCGGATGCGCCTCGCCCGGAGATTATCATGCTCGCATGGGAAAACTCTATTTACCGGGCTTGTAACGAAATATACTCTTGGCTAATGTAAGACGTACATCTAAATAAACGCGACCATCCCCAATAATTCAAAATAGTGAAATTACGGCATGCATTGGAATTTCACCATTAATATTTAAATAATCAACATTTTTAACAAATGTTGATATTACCAACTAAAGGAAACAATATCTTATCTTCTAAAGCGAGAGATAATTGTCTGTCTGCTAAATGGATCTGGAATCTCCGTCTAATGATTTTTGATTTTTTGATTTTATATGGGGATTTTGGCCACGAGAAATCGATTGGAAATGGTCACCAGTCTGGGAAAATTCGTTTTCTACGTCTTTTTATTAAAATAAAAAGTGAAATTTGTCCATTTTAAACAATACAAAGCACAGCTGATGCAAATGTTTTCAATGTCATTACAATAATCATCTGTTTTCTTTTAAACGAAGCACAGCTGATGCAAATGTTTTCAATGCCGTTACAATAATCATCTGTTTTCTTTTAAACTGTATTTTATTAGAGGTAAGCCTAATGTTGTATCTATTTATAGTTACCATGGCAACGAATACTTCTGCTAAATAAACATACCCTTTATTTAGTTGTTTAATGTTATAGGCCTAACCTAAACGATGTTCACGGAAATTTGCAATAATAGTTATTGACGTGAGCGAACTAGGCCCTAGGCCTAAATCGATATTGAAATATTAAACTTTAATTTAGGCCTGACTTATTTCTGAGGCATAGCGTTGAGATTATGGTTAATCCTTTAAACTGTATTTTTATTACAGGTAAGCCTAATGTTGTATATACCATTTATTTAGTTGTTTAATGTTATAGGCCTAACCTCAAAACTCAATAATCCAATATTTATTATTGAAATCATAGCCCTGCTTATAATCGAGCTTTAGCTCGGTCTCCTGGTACTAATAATATTATTATATAACATTAATTGTTTGACTTATAATGCAGTAGCCTTTTGTTTGCATTTACTTAATATATATATAAATAAATTATAGTAATAATAAACGGTACCAGGAACTGGCACACACTTTCTCACAAACATATTTAAATTATTAAACAGATTCACTGTGACTTAATAATTGTATTAAAATAGGAGAGGGGATACATTTACAGTAGGAGAGTAACTAATAAATATTATTATTATTAGCTACGTTTTATTCACGTTTAGGTTCTAGTAATGTGAAAATAACCAACACATAGAAAAAACACTAACAGCTTAGAAAAAATTATTTATTCTAAAATCAAAGACAGACACTTTAATTTTATTTATACGTATAGAATTACAAGAGGGATCCGGTTAAATACATGCAATCAGGTTATTTTATATAAATAGGCCCTACTATTAAATTCTAATATGTCTCATTTATTTTAATTAGAATGTAACATAGTGGTTTCTTATTTTTAAATTCCTTAATTTATTAATCGTTTATTCTCTAGCTTTAAGGAAAGTATAACAATCAACATTTCTACCACATTTTCACCCCTTCGCAGAACGCGATATTTTGTTGTTTTAGTGGTTGTTATCACATTTTCACCCCTTAGCAGCACGCGACAATTTGCAAATTTTGTTTCCTTTTTATATGTACCTTGTAAGAAATAAATGTACAACATTTCAGCTCTCTAGCTTTAAGGAAAGTATAACATTTAATATTTATTGTTTTAGGGGTTGTTTTAACCCTTAAATCAAAATTAATTCTGTCCTATGTTACTCATGGATAGTGTGGCTTTGTATTAGTGAAACTATTTTTTCAATCGGTTCAGTAGTTCCAGAGATTACCCCATACATACAAACAAACAAACAAATTTTACCTCTTTATAATATTACTAGGGGAGACCCCTGCGTGCTCCGCACGCCAACCCCCGACGGAACCTTCTAAAAACATATGTTATATTTTATTTATAATAAAGGTGTATGATTTATAATAACCTCAAAACTAAGATGGTAAATAATGTTAAATGTTCAAGTCAAATTATTTCTTATATTTTATAACACCAGTTATAATAATGGTTAAAAGGTCTACGCTTTAAAACCCTAACCTAAAAGCTAGAAATACAAAAATAATTGCTTCAAATTTTGAAATAAGTTGTTAATGGAAATATTGGAGCAAACAGCAGCTATATTATCTGTTATTTTATTCAATTGGTTGCTATGGTAATAGATGTAAATACATGTGTTGGTTTATCATTCTAGGCCTAACCTAAGAATTTTTTCGACTAAATTTACAAATATTGAAATAAAAAAAGGTTTTTATCGAAATGAATTATAGCCTATGTTACTCAGGGATAGTGTAGCTTTTTATTAGTAAAACTATTTTTTTCAAACGGTTCAGTAGTCCCAGAGACTACCCTCTACATACAAACAAACAAACAAACTTTACCTATTTATAATATTAGTACAGATTATTAATGACCCCAAAGTTAAGATGGTAAATAATGTTAAATGTCCCAATCAAATTATTTCGTATATTTTACAACAGCAGTTATAATGAAGGTTAAAAGAACCAGCAAGGCTCAGGTCTACACTTTAATAAAAACATAACCTAAAAGTTAGAAATACAAATAGTTGCTCAAAGTTTGAAATCCGCTGTTAATGGAAATATTAGAGCAAACAGCTGTTTTATCTATTATTTTATTCAATTGGATGCTATGGTAATAAATGTAAAATACATGTGATGATTCATCAGTCCAGGCCTAACTTAAGATTTTTTCCGACTAAATTTACAAATATTGAAATAAAAAGGTTTTTATGAAAATGAATTATAGCCTATGCTAGTCGCGGAAAAATGTTACTTTTTATTAGTAAAATTTTTTTCAATCGGTTCAGTAGTTTCAGAGATTACCCCCTACATACAAACAAACAAACAAAAAAACAAACTTTACTTCTTTATAATATTTGTATAGATAAAAGGTTGAACTTATTTTCATTTTATAAACTCAAAGCAAATCAATGAAATATTTCCAATAATTAAACTTACTATTATTCGAAAACTATTAGGAACAAAGAATTATCGTTTCAGTATCACAGAGTTGTAACACTGAAGATTGATTTCGGTCACAGATCGGACACCATTCATCACCTCTCCCCTCCTCCGGCCATGAAGACCCAACAATACTTCATGTATCAGGACAAGGCCGCTCTCTTCGCTGGCTGACCTTGTATCGTGCAGGTGTTGAGTTGCTTTTTGTGTACACTTTTTGTTTACAAGAATTTCTCAAACAAAACCTCTCCTTCGATCGCGGCCATTTTATCTCCTAATTTAGTCGCGCTGCAATGGGTAATTACACGTTAACTGGATTTGATTCGAGTGGCTAGAGTTCGCGAATCTTTTGTAGAATGAGATTATGTTTGTTGAATCTTGGGTGGTATCGTGTGTCCTAATTTTTAAATTACGTGTACTGACCAGGCCTACTATATCCAGAATTCAATAAAATAGCACCAACTTAATATGCCTTCGCCCTACAACGATTATAAATAACTGGTAAGCTCCCACTTGCAGATTAATTAGATACACACAGAAATACATCATTACAAAAATACTATTTAAAAACAAAGAACCTACCTAATTATGCTGAGGGATTTTTAACTCGGTAAATGTATACAATTAAAAGAATAAAACTGCTGGCCTATTTGTTAAAATTTTGTACTTATATATATACGTTATTATATATTTAAATAAAGATAAAAATATTATATTTCAATTGCTTTTTATTTCATATTGATAGATCAAACGATTTAGAAGATAGTATTATTATGATTAAGAAATAAATGTCGAATAGGTTCTTATGATATACGAAGATGTACGAATGTTTCCGAAGTTAAACGAATAGGTATCTCTTCTTTAAACGAGTATATTAATAATAATAAACGGTACCAGGAACTAGCACATACTTTCTCACAAACATATTAAAATTATTAAACAGATTCACTGTGACTTGTAGGGTGGGGTAGGAAAGGTGATTTTTTATTCAAGTTGGAGATTAACTAATTCATATTATTATTATTATCTAGAGAGAAAACTATTCGATCAATTTCGAACAAATTTGCACCAAACACGTCAATTAGGCAATTATAGATAAAAGAAAAAAGGTTTTGAAAAATGTTGAAAAACAACCCCCTTTATGGCCAAAAACCCCCAAAAATGAGTTATTATTATTTGCTAAACGAGAATTTTTAGAAAGATGCAGTTTTTTGCATATGGTAGGGTACATTAAAACCTACAAATAAGCCAAATTTTATCGAAATCGTTATGTTTTTTAATAAAAAAAATTATAACTGATTTTTTTTGCCAAAAAAGGGATTGTTTTTCAAAATTGATCAAAAATGTTTTTCGTGCATCTAAACAGGCCCACTTGACATGTCTGGTGCAAATTTGGTTGAAATCGATCGAATAGTTTTCGCTCTAGCTTTGTTTATATACAGACATACATACACTAGCTGACCCGTATACGGCGTTGCCCGTGGTGGATTGTATTTTCAGTCTTTTTAACGTAATTGTATTCTTTTTAAGTGTTCAGTTAGTGAGTGGTATTTGGCTTCTATATATATAGATCTCAAATAATAAAAGCACTATTGTCATAATAATAAAAGATCTGAAATTATGATTTTAGTAACTTTGATCCCCCCAAACCCCTCCTAAAATTTCGAAATTTTTCAAACCCTTTCTTAGTGAACACCTATGGCCCTAGAGGAAGCTACATACAAAATTTCATTCCAATCCGTTCTGTAGTTTTGAAGAAATCGTGATTTAATAATTTTGATCCAACCAAAAACCGCCTAAAATTTCGAATTTTTTGAAACCCTTTCTTACCGAGCGCCTATGGCCCTAGAGGAAGCTGCATACCAAATTTCATTCCAATCTGTTCGGTAATTTTGAAGAAATCATGATTTAGTCATTTTTACCCTCCAAACCCCACTAAAATTTCCAATTTTTTAAAAACGCTTTTTCAGTGAACACTTACGGCCCTAGAGAAAGCTACATACCAAATTTCATTCCAATCCGTTCGGTAGTTTTGAAGAAATCGTGATTTAATAACTTTGATCCCCCCAAAACCCCCCTAAAATTTCGAATTTTTTCAAACCCTTTCTTAGTAAGCACCTATGGCTCTAGAGGAAGCTACATACCAAATTTCATTTCAATCCGTTCTGTAGTTTTGAAGAAATCGTGATTTAATAACTTTAATCCCCCCAAACCCCCCTAAAATTTCGAATTTTTTAAAACCCTTTCTTAGCGAGCGCCTATGGCCCTAGAGGAAGCTACGTACCAAATTTCATTCTAATCTGTTCGGTAATTTTGGGGAGAAATCGTGATTTAGTAATTTTTACCCCCAAACCACCCTTAAATTTCCAATTTTTTAAAACGCTTTTTTAGTGAACACTTATGGCCCTAGAGGAAGCTACATACCAAATTTCATTCCAATCCGTTCGGTAGTTTTGAAGAAATCGTAATTTAATAACTTTGATCCCCCAAAAACCCCCCTGAAATTTCGAATTTTTTCAAACCCTTTCTTAGTGAGCACCTATGGCCCTAGAGGAAGCTACATACCAAATTTCATTTCAATCCGTTCAGTAGTTTTTGAGAAATCGTGATGAGTGAGTCAGTGAGTCAGTGGGTTTTCTCTTATATATATATATATAGATACATACATACATAGACATACAGACAGACATTTTGTAAAAAACACTTTTTTGAACTCAGGGGTCCCAAAACGGATATTTCCACAAAAATCTCAACATCGATTTTTTTTGCGATCACTATACTTTCTCTATACTATAGTATAGTGAGAAACTAAAAGGTAGTATTTATATACAGTTTATAACCTAAAAGCAAATCTTATAACGTATTAGTTCTATATTACTTCTACATTAGTTCTAAAACCCATATTAAAAAAAAAACAACTTCACAAGAAATAGTAGTGGTTGAATTTGTAAACATAACCCCAAAGTACAATCTACGCTGGGGTTGTTTAAGCATTACAGATGATGGGTGAAATCAGATGTTATATTAGGCCCTACATGTTACTCACGTACGTACACTCGCTTTTATAAGAGTTGATTTGATCACGCACTCGAACAGCTGACGTAAGTTTAGCGAATTTCCGAAATTAAGTTTAAACGTTTTTGGGTTTCGACCAACAATTTTGGGGAATGGTGTAGCTACTCAAAGAAGGCTGCCCACGTGTACGAAATATATTAGTAGAATTTGTTTGTACCTAAGCTTCGTTCAACTCGCGCGCCGCTTCGTTCAACACGCTTTGCGAGTTTGCACCTCGTCCTTGAGGCCTCTGCTTATGGACTGCTTCGCTTCGCTCGCATCGTACAAACTCGTACCGTTAGGCCTCGGATCAGAAGATGCCCTCCACAATAAAATCCCCCGCGTTGATTTGAACCGGGTACTTTTACGGTATTTTACGTTTTGATCGGTTTTAGGGGAACCAAGCGAGCTATAAGGTCGTGTAAAATAACAAAACGTGCAGAATAATATATTACATTTTTTTTTAGTAAAACTAGAAAAAATGTCATTCTCGTAAGAAAAATCTAAAAAAAACCGGCTTCCGTTTGTTGGATTTTTTTTGCTAACGAACTGGACCGAGTGACTTCGATAACCAACTTGTGTACCAAATTTGGACCCAAATCGGGCTTAAAATACGGCCATTAGAGTGCGAACACATATATCATTATATTAATACATGGACATGGAAACTAGCAGTACCTTTTTCAGTATTTATTATAGAAGGAGAGGATGAAACTTATATAATTCGAAAGGTATTGCGTCATAGATGTGCAGAAACAAAATATTACTAGCTGACCCGTGCGAATATTTCGCAAGTTCGGAGTAGGCCTACATTTACCCGATTTACACGTTGATTTAATTCAGTTAATTAAGTTTATTTATTTACATTGGTTTATAAATAACAGTTTCCCTATACAATCTTACAGTGTAAACAATCTAACTAACAGCTGTCATGCTAGTCAAACAGATGGTTAATAGATGGCGCCTTTCATTAGGAACATGCAAAGTATAATATAAAAGTTTTTTAAATGAATTTTTGTTATTAAAACATGAATTTTAAGCTGTTTGTCTATTTTTCCCGTGTAGTGGTTAAGGAAAGCTTTAAAATGATGCCTCATTCATGTAATTTGATGATGTAGTAAGGAAGTTATGGCGTACCGACAAAAAAATAGTCTTGAGAAATAATATATGCGATGTGTAAAATATTATATTGCCGTAAGGAAAATTAAAATGAAATAAACTAGGCCTAACCTCAAATTGTGTTTCCAAGCTGGTTATCCGATCAGATGTTTTATCTGTTATTTTATGCAGTTGGTTGCCGTGGCAAAGACTATAAAAATGTGTCGAGAAACGAATTAAGAATTTGCATACTTATAAAATACTAGGTGAAACTCCTGCGTGCTCCGCACGCCAACTCCCAACGGAACTTTCTAAAATCATATGTTACGTTTTATTTATAATAAAGGTATTAATAATAACCTTAAAACTAAGATGGTAAATAATGTTAAATGTTCTAATCAAATTATTTTTTATATTTTATAACAGCAGTTGTAATAATGGTTAAAAGAACCAGCAAGGCTCAGGTCTACACTTTAAAACCCTAACCAAAAAGCTAGAAGTACAAAAATGATTGCTTAAAATTTTGAAATCAGCTGTTAATGGAAATATTAGAGCAAACAGGTATATTATCTGTTATTTTATTCAATTGGTTGCTATGGTCATAAATGTAAATACATGTGTTGGTTTATCATTCTAGGCCTAACCCTACAATTTTATCTGACTAAATTTACAAATATTGAAATAAAAAAAGGTTTTTATCGAAATGAATTATAGCCTATGTTACTCAGGGATAGTGTAGCTTTTTATTAGTAAAACTATTTTTTAATCGGTTCAATAGTGCCAGAGATTACCCATTACATACAAACAAACAAAGAAAAAAACAAACTTTACCTTTTTATAATATTAGTATAGACTAGGTAAAACCACTGCGTGCTCCGCACGCCAACCCCGTTGGAACCTTCAATACACGTAATCACGTTGTTTTCTTTATAATAAAGGTGTAAGATTAATAATAACCTCAAAGCTAAGATGGTAAATAATGTTAAATGTTCAAATCAAATAATTTTATAGCAGCAGAACCAACAAAGGTCAGGCCTACACTTTAGTGAAAACCTAACCTAAAAGTTAGAAATACAAATAATTGTTACAAAGTTTGAAATCAGCTGTTATTGGAAATAATATTGGAGCAAACAACTGTTTTATCTGTTATTTTATTCAGTTGGTCGCTGTGGTAATAAATGTAAATACATGTGTTAGTTCATCAGTCCTAACCTAAGATTTTTCCCGCCTAAATTTACAAATATTGAATTAAAAAATGTTTTTATCAAAATGAATTATAACCTATGTTACTCAGGGATAGTGCGGCTTTTTATTATATGATTCCATTTGAAACATTGCAATACAATGTGGGAGGTATTTTACATGTAGGAATGCTAAAGTCACAATAGAGTGTTTGTTCAATGAATACAGCATTGAGTGATAACAAGTTGTCGACTTAGAAGGAATGACAAATCGCAAATACTATACGGACTAATATTTTGCTGACAGTTCGTTTATAATAGGCTAGAGGCTCCGCACCTGCTAGCTTCGCTCACAAACAAATGGCGAAATTAAGCAACCGACTCACTAAGCAAAATTTCAGTCATTATTTGTATTTTTTATTATGTTCCTAACATTTACAGTTCTTGAGATATTATTCTTTAAAGCCAACCTTTCGTAGTAAGTAATCAATGAAAAATTTCCAAATACTAACAGTGACAACAATTTTTACCATGCTCGTATTCCACTGCTTTAACAGCTGGGTCTCAAATCATAACAGCTGATTTCGATGTCCAGCTGATTTACAGTCACAATAAAGTATTACCTCATCATTAAGCATTACCCCATTTTATTTTTAGCGAATTTCCATATAACAGGAAAAACGAGCTATTGCAGTGACCCTTATGGTAAGGCCTAAGGTCGGGAGTAGCAAATGAGCACCGATCATGGTCCCCAGAACACGTTTCGGGGTGTCATTAAAAATCATATTTATATGTATATATTTATGTATATATATGTGTTCGCACTCTAGAGGACGCATTTTAAGTATGATTTAATTCAAATTTGGTACACATGTTGGTTGTCTACGTCGCTTGGACGAGTTCGTTAGCCAAAAAAATCCAACTACCGGAAGCACATTTTTAGACAGGAAGTAACTATTTTTTGAGATTTGTCCTACGAGAATGAATTTTTTAGAGTTATTTCTAAAAATATAAATGTAGGACGTTATTCTTCACATTTTGTTTTTTTACGCTACCTTATAGCTCGCTTGGTTCCCCCAAAATCGATCAAAACGTAAAATACCATAAAAGTACCCGGTTCAAAGCCATGTGGTGGATTCTACCGTGGGGTTAGCGTGCGAAGCACTCAACGCATTTTGTATTGAAGATACTTCCAATAAGGGAGTTGGCGTGCGAAGCACGCAATGCATTTTGTATTGAAGATACTCCCAATATGCGGAATGGCTTGTGAAGCAATTTCCATCTATTCAGCACCAAATAATAATCAACATTTCAAACAAATTTTGAAATTACCAACTAAAGGAAACAATAAATAATATATGTAACACCAGATGTTTGACTTCCAATACAGTAAGCCCTTAGTTTGCTTTTACCTAATGTGAAAAAACTTTCAGTTGTGAAGAATAATTATCTGACACTAAATCTGCCAAATTTATTGTAAATAAACTTGTTTTGGTGCATTGTAGGCCTAACCTAAAAGTATACTAAGCTTTTATACAAATCAGCTTATTTATTTATAACATGTAGCCTAACAACAGATGTTAGAATTGAAATATGATACAGTAAGCATTTTTAAACACAATACGGCTGGTATTCATAGTCGTTTCTTAAGGTATCCTTAAGGAAAGGAAGAGTTTAGGAGGCCTTAAGATATGATTTTTGAATGCAGAGTCAAACCTTAAGTATAGATTTTAACGAAGCCTTAAAACCTTCTTTAAAGTTACCTAAAGGCTACCTCAGGTTAATTTGCAATGCAGAGTCGCTTCCTTTTCAGTAGCAGGCCTAAAGGTACCTTCGAATTCGTAATTTTCTCAAGGTAGCTACCAACGTACCTTTGGGGAAATTTAGCGAGTTTATAAGTGATTCTAATGACACACGAAATCGCTAATTAATTAGGATTTTTTTGAATTTATTGATTTTGCATGTTATTATGGAAGGATCCCTAAACGGTATATTCGGGATTATGATAATTTGATAAACGGCAATTTGAAATGAGATACCGATTTTCAAAGGATGCCGATGTAGTAAAAAAATGTATTGCCCCATTGGTAGGCCTATCAGATAAATTATAATAAAAGATGATTACCAATATCCCATATTCATACAATATTGATAGCATTGTGTTTTAATGCCATGAGACATATTTAGGAAAACAACTAACTAGTCTGTTGCATATTTTTTATAATTAGTCTAGTAGGTAGGCCTATTGCCGTAGGCTACTGAACAAAATTTATTGATACGGTAAAACAATTTAATAGATTGAGTTTGTTTTGGATAAGCCTAACGGTTCAAATAAATGTGACAATACATATTTTATTTTAATCATACAGTTAATAATGATATCTGATTAATGAAAATAATGAAAGCGATCAGTATGCAGATAACCTCAAAACGTACACTTAACTGCAAAACTATTCAGTTGGAGTGACAGAGTAAATTTAAAATCAATAAATTCTATTTTATTAGTTTATCGGTGTCATTGATTAACTAAATATTGCAATAGCTAAAAGTAAAATACTGAGCTATGCATAAACTAGACTTGTAGGCTACCAATTTCATAATAATTGATCTAACCGTTAGTTTGTTTAGATGAGAGGGAGTGAGACCATTTTAGGCTTATAATATCCCAACATAAAACAGTTTGTATAAATTCGCCAGTTAATTTAGCAGCTGATTTTGTAGTTGCTAACTTGTGCCAACTGTTGGATGTAAGTGCCAACAATATTAAAGTAAAAAACCATGAATGTTATGAACGATTTCTGTTTAAGTTCGTAAATAAACTAAATAAATGCATTTAAAATGCTTTAACAAGTTAAATTACACAAGGATAGGTTTATTTATAGTTAATGAAATATTCGTTCTAGAGGTATTTACTTTCGTAAAATTGGTACAGGTGTCTTCTACTCTTTAGGTCTCCTTAAATATAGCCTCACCTAAGGCCACCTTAAATAAACGTCTATGAATTGAAAACTATTTGTAAGGCCTCTTTAAGGTATGATTCGACCTTACGGTTTTCTTACATGAGGGAGCTTTAAGGCTACCTTAAGAAACGACTATGAATACCAGCCTAAGATTTTGAATTTACCGCCTATTTTATTTCGTCGACTTCTTCTTTTACGATCTTCTTTTACATATTTTTAACAATACATGTTTAAAAAAATATACCTAAATTAAATATTTTATACTTAAAGATTTATAAACAAATTTACTTTTCGTTGTAAAAAAGCTACACAGAAGAATGTTTCTTCGCGTGTCATGTCTTCCACAACACCACTAATCAACTGCTATAAAAGCGAGTGTACGACCGTACGTGAGTAACTTATAATATAACAGCTGATTTCACCCATCATCTGTAATACTTAAACAAACCCAGCATAGATTATATTTTGAGTTATGTTTACAACTTCAATCATTATTATAATGTCTTATGAAGTTGATTTTTTTTAAATATGAGTTATAGAACTAATGTATGTTATAATACATTATAATATTTGCTTTGAGATTATAAACTGTATATAATATATACAACCTTTTAGCATCAAAATATTCATTTATAAAAATTTAAAGAAGAAATACCTATTCGTTTAACTTAATAATATAACAGCTGATTTCACCCATCACCTGTATACGCAAACAAAACCTAGCATGGATTATACTTTGGGGTTATGTTTACAACTTCAATCAATAATATAGTCTTGTGAAGTAGATTTTGTTTAAATCCTATACTCTAATACGAGCAATCTCGAGAAACAGCAGAAGGATTTTGCTGAAACTTTAGGATTAGAGGCTTTTGGGTCTATTTCGATTTGTAAAAACCGCTACCTCAGGAAAACTCGTATTTTTCTAAACAACTCATTTGAAAATTGAAATTTTTCACATTGGGGTTATGGAGTTTAAAATCATTACATATGTTTATTGACCATAATAATAACAGTAATCAGCTGTTTCCTATATTATTTCCATTATCAGCTGATTTCAAGTTTAAAACAATTTTTTTCATTTCTAACCTTTAAGATAGGTTTTTGTGGAGAACGACATCTGTTGAAGTATTTTTAATTCGTATTACTAGCTGACCCGTGCGAATATTTCGCAAGTTCGGAGTAGGCCTACATTTACCTGATTTAACACGTTGATTTAATTCAGTTAATTAAGTTTATTTATTTACATTGGTTTATAAATAACAGTTTCCCTATACAATCTTACAGTGTAAACAATCTAACTAACAGCTGTCATGCTAGTTAAACAGATGGTTAGTAGATGGCGCCTTTCATTAGGAACATACAGAGTATAATATAAAAGTTTTTTAAATCAATTTTTGTTATTAAAACATGAATTTTAAGCTGTTTGTCTATTTTTCCCGTGTAGTGGTTAAGGAAAGCTTTAAAATGATGCCTCATTCATGTAATTTGATGATGTATTAAGGAAGTTATGGCGTACCGACAAAAAAATAGTCTTGAGAAATAATATATGCGATGGTATAGAATAAACAGTACATATTATGTACTTAAGTTCGAAAATATTCATACTTATTCAGTATATGATTTGTATTTACATAAATTTTCCTAATAAAAAAAACAATAAAAAAATTACCGAGTGATGCTCGGTCACCTAGGTACTATGTTTTAAAGTATTCTATAATACGTTATAAGATTTGCTTTGAGGTTATAAAATGAATAATATAAATAACCTTTTATCATCAAAATATTCGTTTGTACAAATTTAAAGAAGAAATACCTATTCGTTTAACTTAATAATATAACAGCTGATTTCACCCATCATCTGTAATACGCAAACAAAACCTAGCGTAGATTATCTCGTATTTTGGGGTTAAATATGTTTACAACTTCAATCAATAATATAGCCTAAGTCTTGTGAAGTAGATTTGTTTAAATATCTTTTACTGTATTCTATAATACGTTATAAGATTTGCTTTGAGGTTATAAAATGAATAATATAAATACAACCTTTTATTATAAATATATTAGTTATACAAATTTAAAGAAGAGATTCTCATTTGTTAAACTTCGAAAACATTCGTACATCTTCATGTAACATAATATAAACATATGCGATTATTAAATTCTTCACTATAATATTAATAACTTCTAAATCATTTGATCTATCAATATGAAATAAAAGGCAATTAAAAGATAATTTTTGTATCTTTCTTTAAATGTATAACAATATACATAAACACAAAATTTTAACAAATATTCCTAAAGTTTTATAGTCCTTATAATAATTGTACACATTTACCGAGTTAAAAATCCCCTCAGCATAGTTAGGTAGGCCTAGATAAAGTGTGTTGTTTTAAAATAGTATTATGTATAAATGATGTATTTGCGATGTGTATCTAATTAATCCGCCTGTGATTTTTCACGGGGTTTACTAGATTTGTCCATAATTTCTTAGTTGACAAGTTGTCAGCCTGTATGCAAAACAAAATATTGCCTCATGAACGGTTTAAAATAAATTCTTGAAACTCAGCCTGCATATTTATGACATTGGTTTACTCAAAAGTGCAAACATTTTATTTTGCTGAAGTTATCCGTTTCAAGATGGCGGAGGTTTAGACTTTCAAAGTTAAATATCGAAAAAAACTAAAGATATTAAACAAAAAATAAAAATAAAGATTTTACGTAAATGTTTTTGGTCGGAATCAGCTGTTTTATTTATAATATGTAACAACAAATGTTTGAACTTAATTATAATACAGTTAGCATTTTCGTAGATTTTTGTTTGTGTTTGCTTTTAGTTTGTTAATCTTCCATAAAAAAGTTGTTGTTTGTGAAGCATAACAAACTGATTCTAAATTTGCCAAGTTGGTTGTTATATGGTAATGAATGTAAACAAACATGTGCTGCTAAGCTTTTGGTCCGAATGTTCACTACTTTTACGCTTTAAAATTTACGTTTTGAAAATCCTGTCTCAATGTGTGCGTCTACGGCCCCATAATTATATACCTTTAAATTTTTATATTTGTATCTTACGTAGTTTTTGCTCACGTTGATTCTATGTCAGTCAGTCAGGAGAAAGCCGCTTATCTATATATATATATATATTTATAAATATGTTACTTACGTCGTCTCATACACACTGGTTCTTTTTTCCCAACCGGTTTCGCTGCTTCAACTAGTCAGCATCATCAGGATATCCGCTACTGCTTCGTTATTACATAAAAAACACTACACAACACACACATATACACAAACATAAATTACAAACGCACATATCGTATACTTTATGTCCTGTCAGGTGGCCGGCCAGGATATATATAATCCAAATACCACTCAAAGACTCACTCATCACGAAATCTCAAAAACCACTGAACGGATTGGAATGAAATTTGGTATGTAGCTTCCTCTAGGTGCTCGCTAAGAAAGGTTTCCAAAAAATTCAAAATTTTAGGGGAGGTAAAAGTAACTAAAAATTCCCATAAGAAATACATAGTATAATATATTTATTGATATTTTTTTTATTATTTTTAATTTGTAATAAATTACCTGCTTACACGCTTCCTCA
>JAGFPH010006634.1:27390-40625 GCA_018207615.1 Philaenus spumarius
TAATTTATAATTAAAATTTAATATTATTGAATTGGACACAAAACGTAAAGTTGGAGGTTAACGTTTAAAAAATAATATCATTATTACGTACATTCAAAGAAATAAAATTAGAGATCAATGATGGAAAAAGAAAATCGTAATACGTAAAAAATTAGATTCATATTTAATTAAAAGAATTGCTTTATAACAAAGAAATATGCTGACGTTTAAATAATTTGTTCATTGTTGTCTAATTTGCGGAGTACTTAAATGTTTCTTCAATAATATCAAGTATTAATTATAAATTTTAATTAGTTTATGTTAAAATAAAATGCTTACTTTTTTTCTAGCTGGCTTAATTACCTGGGGACAAGTGATTTACTATATTACCTTAAAATAACAATATTTACATAAACGTTATTCCCGTATCAAACAACTGTACTTCGGGAGTAGCGGCGCCGCACCTCCTCGCGCTCATTTAAAAAACGATTTCATAATGATGTAATCATTTTATCACAAATCGGTGAATTGGATAGTTTAGATCAATTCATTGGTTACAACTTTCCCGCTAGAAGTTTTTTTTATAACCCAAAAATAAAAAATTTCCTCGCTTAGTAACTTTTCCATGTCAGTCAGTGATAATTCTCAAATATTTTCAATTATTAAAATTCGTAATACCTGTTAAAATTAAAGTTTTTTATACTGTTAGAATCCGTACTTTATGCAGATTAAGAATATCTAAATTTTATTTTACTGAAGCCTTTTCCATCGAGTTACAACAGCGAGTTAACGAAGCCGCGCACATTACTGAAGTATTACCAGCTGGTGTGTATCAGCATGGTGACGTCAGAGGGAAACTGGCGGCACAGTGCCGAGATCAAAGAAACGGTTTAGCCCTTGTTATATAGCCCTGATTACTCGTCTATTTGTTGTAGTGCAATAGTGACCAAGGATTCAGGTTAGGTTAAACAATAGCTGATGGATAAAACAATAGCTGTGAGGACTGTTGCAACTTTTCAAATGCTCTTGCAACACTAAATTCAAACCCAAGAAGTGCATGTGTAAGAAGAAAGATGTGTTCTGCAACTCAAAGTGTCATAAATGTTTACCGTGCTGTCATAAATTATAAAAAATATTTATCTCTCTTCGTATTATAAAGGTTTGCTTTTGAATTGTTTTTAGTAGACTGTTCCTTGCAAAAAGTCAACTTTTACTATCTCAAGGCAGTAAGAGTATACTTTTCCTAACTACAGTCAACTCTGACTAGTAAATGTTAATCATAATTCATCACTTTTCGCTTTTAATCTACTTTAACTGAAAAGACCAGTAAGAGTCGACTCAACCTAGGCAGGGTCAACTCTTACCGGAAAATCTACTTTTCCTATAACATATACATATATGTATACCTATTTAGAGTACAATTTTAATGACACTCAAAAACGGGTTTTGGGGACTATGATCGTTGCTCATTGGCTATTCCCCACCTTAAGTCTCACCTTAAGAGCCACTGCAATAGCTCATCTTTCCTATGGAAATTCGCTACTAAATTATAATCAATTATAAAGTACTGAAGAATCGACCGTGACGAATGCGTCTCTCGGAACATCTAATGAGCACAATAGCCTCGCTGTAATTGTCCGGACTGTACGACACTCTTGCATTTAGGTTGTTTATGAATAATACATAGGGAAAGACAAATTAGTCAAGTGTTTAGTTTAGGCCTATTCGACACTGATTACGTAATCACTTCAAAGATGGCGCCCCGGTCACGTGACACAGGTGTCCGACAATTATTCAAGGCATTTCGCGGCGATCCTAAATGTGCCACCTTCGCGAGCCGAATATTGGCGGGGTTTTATTTTAACGATTGGTCGTAATAAATCGGTATCGATGTTTCGGTTAAAATAGTTTGTTATAAAGTATGTATGGGCTGGGCATTCACCACGATGGCGGTTTTTATTGTTTTAACGATTTAATCGTTTATGGTTAACATGATTTAATTACATTCTGTAATATGGTTGACTTTTTTCAGCCGTAATGTCCAGAGTCCAGCGTGTATGGGTTACAATTTTGAATAACTAAAACGAATTTTATTTTCCGTATCTAATTCAAATTGCTTATTGGTTTGTAAATTACATTGGATCAAACTAGTAGAGAAAAGTAGAAAGGGGTATTTTCTGTTATATCCCCGCATTTACAAACTATTTTCTATAGAATTGAGGATTAATCGGGATAGAACTACAAATGTGAAATATAATATTTTACTAGTCGACTCTAGGCTAACCTATGGCAACATAAATGCAAAAATAATAATAAAAAAATACATAAAAGGTTCTAACCTAACCTATTTAGTCACAGTGTGTTTACCTGTATTCAACATTTAGGCCTAACAGTAAAATGTAAAACAACGTCGTTGTCGGTAAAAATATTAGGCTTAGAGTCGAATAGTAAAGTTATGCGTTTGCGATAACCCTTTATCTAATATCAGCAAAAACTGGTAACTTCCTTCCTTATATGTTATGGTGTAGTTATAAATAGTTATTTGGACATTCCCGATTAATCCTCATTCTATAGAAAATAGTTTGTAAAAGCGGGGATATAACAGAAAAGACCCGTAGAAAGAACCTAGATTAAGGGACCGCCCATAAAAGAAATAGAACGAATGAATGTAAATACAGGGTGTCTCGTAAGTAAAAAGCCAAACTTCGGGAAATGGTTGTATGGGTAAAAATAAAGAAAAAAACGAGAACAACCTTTTTCCTAAAATTCTTTGTTTTCCAGATATCGACAATTTTGTTTCTTTTACAAAATAATTCATATTTAGAGAACGGTTTGACCGATTGGGTTCAAACCTGGCACGATGTTTAACTTAACAATTCTCTACTAAAAAAAAATAATAAGCGATTATATCCAATAACGCGTTTCAAAATGGCGGCTGTTTGAACATTTCTAACCTAAATTACTCAAAAACCATATATTTTAACAAATATGTGCGGAGCACGCAGAAATTTCCCCTAGGGTTATATATATATAGATTGTGGTGAAACTTCAAAAAAAAAAAACTTCGCTGAGATTGATCTCCAAGCTGTTTTAACCTATAACACTGGAATAAATGTTCGTACCATATTTAAAATGCTCATAAAATCAAACCACCTTTTGCTGACATGGCATATAGATTAGATTTCGCATAAAGCTAAAATTAATTAACTTCAACGAAGAAATCTTTAAATTGGAATCTTGATACTCTGTTTTTTTTTTTTTTAAGTAGGTATATTGGTTGAACCCCTTTTCAAACCGACAACTCATTCATTTCAATAATTAAACAAATTGCATCTATCTACTAGTATAAATATATAATCCAAATACCACTCACTCACGAAATTTTAAGGGAGGTTTGGGGGGTCAAAGTTACTAAAAAAAACCACCGATGGATTGGAATGAAATTTGGTATGTAACTTCCTCCAAGGCCCTAGGTACTAGCTAGATTTTCAAAAAATTCTATATTTTAAAGGGGTCGAAGATACTAAAAAAAAAAACACCGAACGGATTAGAATGAAATTTGGTATGTAGCTTCCTCTAGGGCCGCAGGTGATTGCTAAGGGTTTAAAAAAACTCAAAATTTTAAGGGGGGTTTGGGGGCCAAAGTTACTAAAAAAAAACCACCGACGGATTGGAATGCAATTTGGTATGTAGCTTCCTCTAGGGGCCTAGGTGCTCGATAAAAAATGTTTTCAAAACATTTGAAATTTTAGGGGGGGTTTGGGGGATCAAAGTTACTAAAAAAAACCATAGAACGGATTCTAATGAAATTTGGTATGTAGCTTTCTCTAGGGCCCTAAATGATCGCTAAGAAATGTTTTCAAAAAAATTGTAATTTTATGAGGAGTTTGGGGGATCAAAGTTACTAAAAAAACACACAAAACGGATTGGAATGAAATTTGCTATGTAGCTTTCTCTAGGGCCCTAGGTGCTCGGTAAAAAAGTTTTAAAAAAATTCGAAATTTTAGGGAGTGGTTGGGGGGGGGGTCAAAGTTACTAAAAAAAAACACAAAACGGATTGGAATGAAATTTGGTATGTAGCTTCCTCTAGGGCCTTAGGTACTCGCTAAGAAAGTTTTCAAAAAATTCGAAATTTTAGGGAGTGGTTGGTTGGGTCAAAGTTACTAAAAAAAACCACCGAACGGATTTTAATGAAATTTGGTATGTAGCTTCCTCTAGGCCATGTTCCTGGCCACAGGTGCTGCCTAAGAAAGCGTTTAAAAAAATATCGAAATTTTAGGGAGGGTTTGGGGGTGTCAAATTTATTAAATTACGATCTCTCCAAAACCACCGAACGGATTTTAATGTAATTTGGTATGCGTCTTTAGGGCCCTAGGTGCTCGCTAAGAAAGGTTTTCAAAAGATTCGAAATTTTAGGAACGGTTTTGGGGGGTCAAAGTTACTAAAAATCCCCATAAGAATTACATAGTGTAATATATTTATTGTTATATTTCTCCGATGGACATATGATGGAACGAATCAACAGCCACACCGCAGTTTCCGTTTGTTTGAACGAGAAAATTAAAATCCCACGCTCCTGATTGCAGTTTCTAAGAAATCCAACACTCTTCGATCCCGCAATCACTCTGTTATCAGCCGAGATCTGGCAACACTGTAGTGTTCAAATTATGCAATATGCTCCGAGTTAATTGGCTGACCTTCGGCCTCGTTTATCCGTCCATCAACGTCCTGCCAATTAACCGTAGCCTACAGTTTGACCACCTACAAACTGCCGTTTAAATGTCGTTAAAATCGATTTATCGAATCAAAGGAGGACATTATGTAAAACGATATCTGCCGTTAAACTCCACGAAAATCGAATTAATATAGCAAATAATTCGATCACGCAGCCGAACCGCCGACGTGAGCTGAGCGAATTTCAAAAATTAAATTACGTTTTAAGTTTTAGGTTTCATCCAACTACTTGGGATATTGGTCTATTTAGAAATCAGTTATTTATTTTTATTATTAGCTAAACTAGAATTTTTAAAAAGATGCGGTTTTTGCATATGGTTAGGTACTTTAAGAGCTACAAATACGCCAAATTTTATTAAAATCGTTAAAGCCGTTTTTTTATAAGAAAATAATAACTGATTTTTTGGGGGTTTTTTACCAAAAAGGGGGTTGTTTTTCAAAATGTTTCAAAAAATGTTCTCTTGCATCTGTACAGGCCTAATTTTGTTTGGTGCAAATTTGTTCGAAATCTATAGAATAGTTTTCTCTCTAGCTTTGTATACATACAGACATACAGACAGTCGTACAGACATACAGATAGACATTTTGTAAAAACCACTTTTTTAAACTCAGGAACTCAGGGTTCCCAAAACGGATATTTCCACAAAACTCTCAACATCGATTTTTTTGCGATCACTATCCCTCTATATACTATAGTATAGTGAGAAAGTAAATAAACAGTACCAGAGGAACGGGCACATACTTTCTCACAAACATATTTAAATTGCTAAACAGATTCATTGTGACTTCATAATTGTAGGGGGTGATATTATAGAAATAGATTAAGTAATAAATATTATTATCATTAGCTGGAGAGAAAATTATGCAATCAATTTCGAACAAATTTGCACAAAACACGTCTATTAGGCCTGTATAGGTGCAGGAAAAAGATTTTGAAAATTTTTAAAAACAACCCCGTTTTTGGCCAAAAATAACCCCAAAAATCAGTTATTATTATTACTAGCTAAACGAGAATTTTTAGAAAGCTGCGGTTTTTTGCATATGGTATGGTATATTAAGGGCTACAAATGAGCAAAGTTTTATCAAAATCGTTACAGCCGTTTTTTATAAAAAAATAATAACTGATGTTTTAGGGGTTTTTTGCCAAAAAGGGGCTTGTTTTTCAAAATGTTTCAAAACCTTTTTTCGTGCATCTGTACAGGCCCAATTGAAATGTTTGGTTCAAATTTGTTCGAATGTGATCGAATAGTTTTGTCTCTAGCTTTGTATACATACATATAGACAGACTTACAGACAGACTTTTTGTAAAAATCACTTTTTTGAACTCAGGAGGTCCCAAAACGGATATTTCCACAAAAATGTCAACATCGATTTTTTTGCGATCACTATATATTTTCTCTGTACTATAGTATGGTGAGAAAGTAAATAGGAAATGTTTTCTACTCTTGGGTAGGATATTGAACGGCTGCACCTCCCCCCGCCCCCACTTAGATCCAAGTGCCTCTGTCCTAATAAATCGTCATTTCCGTGAAAATATCGGAGTATACAATAATATGTTTGCGTTGGCTTTGCCATGGGTGGCCGCCTAGATGGGTGAGTGACGCTAGTGTATTTGGATCTGAATACTGGTTCGCCCTGTAGATAGCCTTGATCAAGCTCTAAAAGTTGATAAAAGCTGATCAAGTTCAGGTACAAAAATTACATTCCAGACTTTTACTTCATCCTGTAGGCCATAACAAGCTACTGCGACTTCAGAGAACTCATTTTACAAAAGTTACAAGCGACCCGACAGACATGGCTACAAGGAAATCTAAGCCAGCGTGTACTACAAACAGGCAACCACAAAAAATATAGAGAAGCCCTTTAGAGAACATGACTGACAGTTTTGCCGTAATGTTGGCAACAAATGGGCGTGGCTAATCCACCTACACTTTGTAGTGATGAAGCCACCGTACGTAGCGAGACTTTCTAATGAGTACGGCGAAGTAACGGAATATGGCCGACATCAATGCCAAACCTAACCTAACAACAGACTTGCATGTTGATAACGAGGCACGGCCTGGATATTGTAAGAATGACGGTCGCGAAAAATCAATCCAACAAAGGTATGATGCAGTGGAGTCAATAACAGTAGGCCTTATGTTTGGTTATAATAATTTTTATTGATTCCTTTTTATATACAACTAGCTGACCCGGCAATGCTTTGCTATTGCTTAATTTGAAACTTTGAAAGCCTGTAATTCGTATCCCTGAGGGCCGATGTAAATTATAATGGGATTCTGCTCATTGCTTGATTTTCCTAACCTAAAATTATATTCATTTTTTGATCCAAATCAGTTGTTAATCAAAATCAGCTGTTGATCAAAATCAGCTGTTTTAAGCTTTTCATACGAACAGCTGTTTTTTGTGCCCCTGATAAAATCAAAAGAAATCTTTCTTCTTCTTCCTTAAGATTGACCTTCCATAAGATTAACATTGAAACTTTGAGGGCCACTGGGGCGTAGCCCTAATGTCCTAGGACTTCGGTAAATGGCCTAAAACCTTCCCAGGGTTAACCTGTGTTACTATGCAAAATTTCAAAGCAATCGGATGGACGGTTTGGTAACGCATAAAGGACAAACAGACGGACATGCATTGAATTTTATATATCTATATATTAAAAGAATTTATGAAAACTTGTGGCAGTCAGTACGGCCATTCTATCCGGCCGATTTCCTTATTTTTTTTTTTAAATTGCAGGTAATCATTCACAGATATGTCATCAAGCATTACAAATCATGTATATTTCGCCTTACAAACGTTATAATCAAATGCAAATTTCTGCTGTGTATTCCTTATGGGGGGGGTTTTTTTGGTTCTTTGTCCACTTTGCGTTCGTATACCGTCCATCCGATTGCTTTGAAATTTTGCATAGTAACACAGGTTAACCCTGGGAAGGTTTTAGGCCATTTACCGAAGTCCTAGGACATTAGGGCTACGCCCCAGTGGCCCTCAAAGTTTCAATGTTAATCTTATGGAAGAAAGATTTCTATTGATTTTATCAGGGGCACAAAAACAGTTGTTCGTATAAAAAACTTAGCAACACATCATGTTTGTTTACTTTCATTACCATAGCAACATTACTTAGAAAATTTGAAGAGTATTACCTTTTTGAGGTTACATTGACAAACTAAAAACAAACACAAACAAAAACCAACTAAAAATGCTAACTATATTTTAATTCAATTCAAACATTGGTTGTTACAAACCTATTATATATAAAACAGCTAATTTGGATCAAAAACTGAACATAATCATTCACAGATATGTCAAGTCTTATATATTATCATCCGTTCAACCGCTATTCACCCGAGAAGGAGCTCCGGTATACAATCCTTCAAATTTCCCATGTTAATCTTATGGAGATAATGTTTAATGAGTTTGAGTCAGCTGCCAAATAAAACAGCTGATTTATGCTCGGTCACCTATGTACAAACAAGCCAAAGATTAACGAGATTCTTTATCGAATTTTCCACCTGCGAGCGAAGCGAAGCAGCCATCTGAGGCCGAAGGCCGAGCCGGGGTTGGGACGCGGAGCGTCCAGGGGCAGAGCCCCTAGTATAGATTAAACAATATATGAATGTCTAGGAAATACCCAACCGCCTTTTCCTGTAACCGATGGTTGGTGCATTTGATAAACTAATAAACAAAACTCTTGATAATAGTTTTAGAGAGAGAAGAAAATAAAAATTTTAGTTTGGTCTACCTTTTTACACGTACAATTTAACTGCTATGTGCGGCTTGCTGAGGCAAGAGGACAAACAATACAAACATATATAGGCAGAGAAAGAAAACCAGCAACAAAGCACTGGTACTGATAATTATAAACACAACTAAATAAAATATAACTATACAAATAATTACAATAAATTAAAAGTCATCTGGTCACGGACAAGAACATAAATAGAACACCACAGCACTGTACAAACACAAATAACTTAAAAACTACTTAGTTACACAGATTAAGTCGTCAATTACTTCGAGTTTCATCGGCCAACTTTTCGCAGAAGTTAAAAAGTTACGAATCATTTTGTCTGCTCTCAAGCGGATTGGAAGCAAATTAAAAACTAAATTAAAAGCAAATTATCTCTGTTCTCTGTGTAACCTTGGTGAAAAAGAACCAGTGTTTTACTCTATAGCCGCGAGTCCCAGACTTAAACAAATACGCACAAAATGTATTGCTGAAGCAATATTTAAGTCAAATGTAATTTTAATCTTATTTGAATGGCAAAGTTTGTCGCTGCCTGGCTAAATATTTGAGAGATCCAAGCATTACTGAGTAATGAGACATTTACTGAAATAAATATCGTACAAAATTTGCACTAAACAACAATTAGCCGTGTACAGTTGTTACATAATTAGGTAAATGTCTCATTACTCAGTTATTTACTATCCGATTGTAGCAAATAAAGTATGATTTTGTTCGTCTTAAAATTCTTAATTTTTTATTACTGGTAACATTTTTTTAATAAAAATTACGGTTTTCGGGAAATTTAACATCAAAGATTTTAAATGGCCGCCATCTTGAAACTGTTTAACATATCGTAACGAAATTGCATACACTTGTTTGTCCTACTAAGGTACACGGTATCTAAAATAGTACTCAAGTTATAAAATAATTTGTAAAAAGCACAAACAGACTGATAGACAGAAAACTAGGCATGTCAGACCCATATTTATATGAGGTTTTTTGATTGTCTTGACCTAAGGAACAAATACACAAAATATTTCCAGGGAGTTTGTAAACACTCTGTATAATCTTTGTCTTTATACACATTGTTCATAAAGTCCCTTCAACCCATTTTACTTTCTCACTATACTATAGTATAGAGAAAGTATAGTGATCGCAAAAAAATCGATGTTGATATTTTTGTGGAAATATCCGTTTTGGGACCCCCTGAGTCCAAAAAAATGGTTTTTACAAAATGTCAGTCTGTATGTGTATGTATACAAAGCTAGAGCGAAAACTATTCGATCGATTTCAAACAAATTTGCATCAGACATGTCAAGTAGGCCTGTGTAGATGCACGAAAAAAGGTTTTGAAATTTTTTGAAAAACAACCCCATTTTTGGCAAAAAAAAACCCCAAAAAATCGCTTATTATTTTTTTATAAAAAAAACGGCTCTAACGATTTTGATACAATTTGGCTTATTTGTAGCCTTTAATGTGCCCTACCGTATGAAAAAAACCGCATCTTTCTAAAAATTCTCGTTTAGCTAATAATAAAAATAATAACTGATTTTTATCCATAAAGGGGGTTGTTTTTCAAAAAATTTCAAAACCTTTTTTCGTGCATATATATAAAGGTCTAAATGATGTGTTTGGTGCAAATTTGTTCGAAATCGATCTAATAGTTTTCTCTCTAGACAATAATAATAATAATATTTATTAGTTAATCTCCTAATTTAATAAATCACCTCTCCTACCCCACCTACAATTATGAAGTCACATAGAATCTGTTTAATAATTTAAATATGTTTGTGAGAAAGTTCCTGGTACCGTTTACTATTATTTTTGTTACTGAAAATAAGTTAACAAAACTGTACATATCTTATGTTGCATAACTGGTCAAATTGTTTGACATATGTGAACCTTTATGATTTTGGGAGCTTGAAGTGGGTAGGGAGGGGGTAAACAATTTCAAATTTAAAGGTAGGTCATGCAATACACCATTGAAAAGCTTTTAAAAAAAGAAACCGAATGGGGCAAACTAGAGGTTAGTATCTTGCTTCGTTTCAAAGTAATGGAAAATCGAAGTTCTGGAAAATGATATTGTTATCATAGCATCAAAGCAGGTTTTTAATTTGTTATTAGGAATAAGTAGGTTGTATGTTATTTTAAAGAACTTTGATTGCCCATTACTTTGAAACGAAGCAAGATACTAAGCTCTAGTTTGCGCCATTCTGTTTCTCTGCAAATAAGCTTTTCAATAGTGTATTACATGACCTACCTTTATATTTAAAATTGTTTACACCCTAAGCCCCCCAAAATCATAAAGGGTCAGATACGTCAAAAAATTTGTCCTGTTACGCAACACAAGATATATAACAAAGTTTTGTTAACTTATTTTCTGTAACAAAAGTAATAAAGGGGGTTAATTTATGAACACTCTGTATATAATTCTTCTATACGTGTGTATGTCACTTAATTCCTAAACGGCTGGACCAATTTTGATGAAAGTTTTTGTGTGTTTGAGTGGGTCTCCGGATGGTTTAGATTCACAGTTAGAAGGGGATGGAATGGGGTTGCTACCCCTATACTATAAATATAAATTAATCTAACTTCCTAAAAGCTATAAGCTAAAATAATGTAATATGTACTACTATTTTTAAGGGACAAACACAAACTATTTGCAATTTGATTACTTAAGTCGGAGGGATGAACTGGAATACATACCCTTAAAATCAAATAATGACCACTTACTATTTCTATATTCTCAAAAACTACTCAACTAATTTTACTAAAATTTCATAATTTACACATATTAGTACCAGAATTTGTTTGTAATAACCGCCGCTACAAACAAAATGATGTAAATTGGGTAGCTACCCCTATAGGTACAATAAAAATTAATTACACTAAATACCTACAAACTATAAATCTAAAATTATTCTTAATCTATATAAAAAATATTTGCAATTCGATTGCTTAAGGCAAAGGGATGAAATGGGATAACCACTCTTAAAATTAAATCAAGCATTGCCGGGTCCAGTAGTAATGTACAAGAGACTTTGCCCTGACTGAATGACTGACATAGAATCAAATAAACAAATTTTAAGGAATATATTCCCTTGTACCCTCAAATTTATTTGTCAATTTAATCCATTTTAATTAATTTGTCAAATATATATTCCGTATTGGATAACAAGTTTGAATAGAATAATTTGAAACGAATGGTTTACACATCCTGTCAAGTGCACATCGTTTCGTAGTCCGCGGACCACTGGCATTTGTGGTAAGAACAAGTTCAGTAGAGTACACAAGCCATTCTTATCATCTAGTCGTATCTCATTGTGCGGTTTCTACAAGTCGAGTTACGCACAACATTTGATCGACAACAAACATTCAAATACCAATTTTAAATCCAACTTGAGACCACTCCGAATCTGCAAAAAAGGTCCAAAGATGAACGCAATTGAAGAGTTTGAAATGTACAAATATTTTAAACAAACACCAGATAATATTCTAAATGACAAGCTATCATTTCAGTCGAACTCATTGTATGAAACCGCAATGAGATACGACTAGATGATAAGAATGGCTTTTGTACTCTACTGAACTTGTTCTTACCACAAATGCCAGTAGTCCGCGGACTACGAAACGATGTGCACTTGACAGAATGATTGTGTAAACCATTCGTTTCAAATTATTCTATTCAAACTTTTTATCCAATACGGAATATATATTTGACAAATTAATTAAAATGGATTAGATTGACAAATAAAATTAAGGGTACAATAAAAGACAAGAAATGTGATCCTTGTTATATGTTTTTTGTTCTACTTATCATGTTTCATACCAACTTTGATTGTTTATATAAAGTTACAGTTCGCTTGTCAAATTCTGAACGGAGTTATTTCAGAAAATTGCGTAAGCTTTTCATATTTTGTTAACACATTATGCAAAGTTTTGCAGTAGTGTAAACAAGAGCAAACGAATAACATTTGTCAAATTGATTTGATGAAATATGCCTTTTCAATCTCTATGTTAAACAGGTATTTGATAGTGTAACGCTGGATACACTAAACGGCTTCTGCCACTGCCTTCTTGACGTTCACAAGGTTTATAGACGTAGCCGTAATTGATTGGATCCAGTAAGCAGTGGCACATGTTTAACAATGCACTAGGCAAGGCACTGGATAATGAATCTAGATAAGCATGGCTTTGTGTTGAAATTATAGTGTTCGAATGGTCTGGAGACATATTAATAATTCTTTCATGAAAGCAGAACTAATTGTTCGTCTTAGTTTGTTTGAGTTCTTTAATGGCCTATGTCGACAGTTTGTTATTATTCCTCAGCCTTATGTTTGACAACAGATAATGTACGCAATTAAATTAAAATGACGAGAGGACTGGCAGTTTCGTGATAGGTTATATTTTGAAATAAACATGTAAATTTGGAACACAGTTCTACTGAGAAGAATGAATAATTTTTTTGTAATTATTTTTCAATATTGGTTTGATTTCTGAAAGAAAATAATGAAATGTTGACTAAAAATGTAATCATTTCCGCAATTGATCTTTACAATGAAAATGTATGACAATTCTGTGATACAAATGGCTGTGTTAAACGTTTTCAAAGTTTTACAGTCGATTTAAAATATTTGTTTCTCTTCCTGATGATCTAATGTATGAATCAAATTAGAGAAAATGCTTTCGAGTAAGAACATGAAGTAAACAAGTACTTGACCATCCGATAGGGAATCAAAAGGGGGATGCGGAATACTACCCCCCGGAAAACTACCCCCCCACGTGAAACGTG
>JAGFPH010006634.1:46787-63286 GCA_018207615.1 Philaenus spumarius
TAACATTCACCACGGGCAACGCCGTACGGGTCAGCTAGTACTGTATATATAATAATCCAAATACCACTCACTGACTCACTAATCACGAAATCTCAAAAACCACAATACGGTTTCGAATGAAATTTGGTATGTAGCCCCTCTAGGGACCTAGTTGCTCGCTAAGAAAGGTTTAAAAAAATCGGAATTTTAGGGGGGTTTGGGAGTGTCAAACTTACTAAAAATCCCCATATTTAACTTTGATTTGTCTCTCCGTGCAAAGCCGGATCGGGCCAGCTAACGTTTATCTTCAAATAACAGGAAACAAACATAGGCCTAACCTCAAAATCACTTCAGCAACCATAAATTACTTAGTTTTAAAATACAAACACGATACGTTTTGAAACACGCACTGTGAATTAAATACACGCATCTAAAAACCAACAAACGTTTTGACTGTTCAATCAGCTGTTCGATCAGGCAAGCAATAGGTTGGACTGGTAATCACTGCCTGTTACAATGTGTTATCGCTGCTGACAAACCAGGAAATTATTTGTAAACCTACCTAACAATTTTTACTTCAAACAAGTTGCCTTTACAATGAAGTTGTGACGTTTGAAAAAACACTTACATTATAGAATAAACGGTACCAGAAAGTGGCACATACTTACTCACAAACGTATTTAAATTATTAAACAGATTCACTGTGACTTCATAGTTCATAGTTGTATTAAACTAGGAGAGGGGGTTCATTAAACTAGTACAGTACCTAATAAATGTTATTGTTATTAGCTAGAGAGAAAACTATTCGATCGATTTCGAACAAATTTGCACCAAACATGTCAATTAGGCCTGTATAGATGCACGAAAAAAGGTTTTAAATTTTTTTGAAAAACAACCACCTTTTTTGCCACAAAACCCCCAAAATCAGTTATTATTATTGTTAGTTAAACGAGAATTTTTAGAAAGAAATTTTATCAAGAACGTTAGAGCCGTTTTTTTTATAAAAAAATAATAACTGATTTTTGGGGGGGGGGGTTGGCCAAAAGGTTGCTTGTTTTTCAAAACCTTTATTCGTGCATCCGTACAAGCCTAATTGACATATTTGGTGCAAATTTGTTCGAAATCGATCAAATAGTTTTCTCTCTAGCTTTGTATAGCCTACATACAGACATACAATCAGACATACAAACATACAGACAGACATTTTGTAAAAAACATTTTTTTGGACTCAGGGGGCCCCAAAACGGATATTTCCACAAAAATCTCAACATCGATTTTTTTGCCATCACTTTACTTTCTCTACACTATAGTATAGCGTGAAAGTAAAACTTCTTTTCTGTAGGATACATTTATACAAATACATAAACGAAGTTTAAGGCTCTACTATGGAGTTTAGGGGGTTAACCCCCCCTCCGAAATCCCGAAATTTAGTAGTAAAACTTAATTCTAGGTTTAAAAAGTAAATTATAAAATAGACAACACAACAGAGGATCCTGCAACATATTTTACATCATTGTGAATTGCATGCATACTGATATTTAGATTTACTTGATTAAACTACATCGTACAATACACATGGATGCAGTAGGTTACAGCCTTACTCTCTTGTGAGCTTGGTCTTATCTAAAATAAGAAAACTATGAAAGTTCAACAAAAATACTTTACTCTAAAAAAACACGTAATGCTCTGTAATTTGAAAATTCTTCCAAGACGGGAGATGGCGTGCGAAGCACGCATTGCCTTGTGTATGGAAAATACTCATAATACGGGGGTTGGCGTGCAATGCACTGTGCGTCAGCCGTTTCTCATAGTGTTCGGTGTCAAGCTCACATGTGCGTCCTTAGCAGTGAACGTGTTAAAAGGGTTTAAATTCAAATCCCCCGATCCTGACCTGACCCCCCCTCCCACACCCCCGAAAAGTTTTCCTGGCTATGGCCTTTTACCATCTATTCAAGTTGGTTCGTACGATTATCCATGTATAGGTTGAACTGGTAAAAATACATAAATGCTGTGCGCATACTCCCTATGTATTTTATATCAAACGACAGTTTATTTAAACGATGTTTATTTTAAACGGTATGGACTCACGTTCGAAGAGAAATAGGCCTTCTGCAATTTACAAGCAATTTTAAAGGCAATTTAGTAAAAAATATTATTTGTTCATTTAAATACGTAGCTCAGCTGTTGGAAGATTTCCAGTGTTGGTATAACAATCAGCTGTTTACCCTAAACTGCCATGCGGGTATTTTTAATTGGCATTACCATTAACGGTTGATTTTATTTATATACTAGCTAACCCGTACGGCGTTGCCCGTGGTTGTTGGTATTTTCAGTCTTTTTGACGTAACTGTAATTCTTTTTAAGTGTTCGTTGAATACCTGTGCGTATCCTACTGTGGTCATGAAAAAAAGTCTACGCTATTTAGGAAAGCACTGAAAATTGTATTCCTGTAAACTACTATCTAACATGAAAAAGCTTTAACTATATCGTTTTAATTTATAGTTTTTACTAAGTTTGACTTTCACTTAATTTCATTGACAATGTTGCGAGCACCTACGGCCTTAGAGGAAGCTACGTACCAAATTTCAATCCAATTCGTTCTTATAGGGATTTTTAGTAACTTTGACCTTGATTAGCTGGGGGTCGTAGAAAAGATATTTGAATCACTTTGTAACATCCGCGTTAATTTAGGATGTAACAAACTGGTTCAAATAGAGTTTGTAATTTTAAATGTATAGGCCTAATTAGTATAAGACATTGTTTAGTATTTAAATATACAATTATATATCAAAATAAAGCTACGAATGTGATATTTTAATGGCATTTAATTTAATTCAGATTGTTTGTTTAGTTTTCAATATAATATGTTTAAGCTCGTGTATGTTTATGGTTATGCATGGTGTCAAATAATTTGTTTGTTATTATTATTATTGATAGCGAAAATATGTTTTGAAAAGTATTAAAAAATTCATAGTTATGATATATTTTATATAAACAATATTTTAAGCAGCATATCTATAAGTAGGCCTATATAGATATTTAATAACCAATGTGAGTTGAATTATAATTCTGTAAGCATTATTATTTGTGTTTGTTTATAGTTTTTCAATCTAACCTTAAAAAGCTGTTGGTTTTGAAGAGTATTTAAAGTGATTATAAATTTGCTAAGTAATGTTGCTATGGTAATACATGTAAACAAACATAAGCTTTTTATACGAACAGCTGTTTTTGTGAGCTATGGTTTTGAGTTCATACGATAAATGCTGTTTCTTCCAAATTTGAAACTTTTTCGGGAAACTTTTCAAACTTTTCTTTACGTATATACCTTCTATGAACTACTACAAACATTTTAAGACCAAAAATAGCCAAATCGGTCTAGCCGTTCTCGAGTTTTAGCGAGACTAACGAACAGCAATTCATTTTTTTATATATAGATTGAAATAATTTATATCTCTAATTTGTAGGTTAGGTTTTTGTTCGGAAGTAGACTAAGGGCTCCGGCAGACCATCTTAGACCATCGGCTCCACCATCTTGAATTTCAACTCCCATAAGAGCAATTTTAAACTCGTAACAAGATTATTGGAGTAATAATGATCAGAAAATTATTCTGAATATGTAATTTTGAAAGGTTAGGTCAGTCCGAATTTTGATATAGTTTAGTTTGATTAATTAGTTTTTTTAACTAAATTAGTTCTTTGACTTGACTCAAAATCAAAGTTTGCGATTTTATTTCTTCGTAGCTGAACCGAGGGAATATTTCGCAAGTTAGCAGTACTTACCTGGTTTAATAAATTGATGCAGTTCAGTTAATTACGTTTATTTATTATTTATTTAATACACAGTTGAAAGTCTGAGTTCTCAGTGACTACTGAACCGATCTTCAAGATGTATGTGTCAAATTAAAGGGGATAATGCGTAGGTTTGCCGAATTTCCTTAGAATTTACGTCTTTTCTGAGGGCTACGAATTACAGCCCTCCAAAGGTCGAGTCAATACAATTCTTATTGAAGAATAATAAAATTCAGTTGTAATTATAAATTATTCGTCAGCTGTTTAATATTTGTCAGCTGTGAGAAATTTGTTATTATTTTTATAACCTCACTTTCAGTATGTAATTATTAATCTAGGAGTTCCTGTTTATAAACAAACGATTCTGAACAAGGAAAAGTATATTTGTTAACTTTTATACCACAAGGTATTATTTATAAATGTATTTGAACATTATTTGTATGTTTTGGTGTATAAGTTTGAACTTTGTATATTTTAATTTACTGTAAGTATGTAGTTTTTTTCTTCTTTTTTGTAACTAAATAATTTGTTTATAAATAAAGGTTTATAACACTTTTGTATTATGGAATGTAAACAATCAAATCAAACTAACGGCTGTCATGTTAGTTAAACAGATTGTTAATAGATGGCGCCTTTCATTTGGAACCATATTATGTATAATATAACAATTATTTCAATAAATTTGTGTAACGAAAACATGAATTTTAAGCTGTTTGTCAATAGCGGTGAACATAAGCTTTAAAATGATGCTCGAATAATTGATTTTGATGAAGAATTAAGGGAACATCAGTAATAAAAATACCTTTGGTAATTAATAAAAGGGTTTCTATTATAAAAAATTTAAAAAGTTCACCACATTCGAAGTTTAATTACCTTCCAAATAAAAGTAATTTGAATCAATTTGGACAATTTATGACGAAAAAATCTGCTTTATTGTGGAAGCATGTACCCAATATGTTGCCTTTGTGTTCCTACCCAATTGGCCTACACTCTGGTGGTTATCGCATCAACTTGTTGCTCGCGGAGGGATACTAGAAAAGATATCCGTTAATTTTGAACGTGTGAGAGAAAGCTCTAATAACACATACTCGCAAACATTGTCACGCATGCGCATTTCACTACGTTTACAGTCAGGGTTACGTCCGTAACCCTCTAGTTTCCGCCTTTATGAAGCCGCCCTATATTTGCTAGCGGAAGAATGAAACGCACACAAACTCAATGCTAGAAGTGCTGAGCTGCGGTCAACTCAGAAATATTTGTTCATCAGAAAGTCGCTCTATACATGGAGGTCGTCAAAATGAAAGGGACTTTCTGTATAGAGGGATGTATAGAGTCGCCATGTATAGAGGGACTTACTGATGATGAGATAAATTCTCGAAACGCGTCAAAAACTTTAAACAAGTTTTAAACAAACAGGTTTACTGGCGGAGAATAAAAGGTATTGTACTTTATTATTAATATTTTAATTCAAACATTTAATATTAACAAAATTAACATCTTGAGAAAACTGGAATTGTTCAGACTTGATAATAGTTCATTAATTGGTGTTGATTTTCGTACCTTGGGCGCTTCATCAACTGAATACTGGCTTTGTAAAATATTTCGCAAAGTTCCATTCAGTATTGTTAAAAATCGGTTCAGCATTTTTTGAAGTGTAAACTTCTATAGGCGCACCACGTCCAAAAAATTTGTATACATGTGTGTACAGTAGAGTATATAGTTTTCTTATTCCTGGGGGTGAATCGGATTTTCCCGTCACGCGTTTCATCATGCATTTTGTAAAACGCTTCTAATGTGAAACGCTCAATATATGTTAATGTTATACAAGTATAGTTTGATTAGTAATATCTCTGAAATGGACATTGCGCTTCCTCATTTCGTAATTTGTATTAAAAAATAAACATCGTGCTTCCTCATTTCTTGAGTTGTGTTGAGAAACCCTTTAAGATAAAAAATCTTCTCTAGGGAAGAATGGGAGTCTGGAAGGAGTTTATGCGACGAGCAGGTATAGTCTGGTTTACAGATGGCTCGAAGACGGAGACGGGAACAGGGGGTGGAGTCAATGGGGTTCAACCTGAGGGCTCCACTGACCTGTATTCAGGCAAACATGTTACTGTTTTTCAGGCGGAAGTTTGTGTGATCTCGGAGTGCATAGAAGAGAATGGGATACAAAGGTAAGAACATTCTGATTTTCTCTGATAGCCAATCAGCGATCAAAGCGCTAAATTCATATAGAGTAAAATCTAAAGTGGTGTGGCACTGCCTCTCGGCATTGATGAAGCTTAGCCAGGGGAACGAGGTTTCTGTGTGCTGGGTCCCTGGGCATTCAGGTATTGACGGTAGTGAGAGAGCAGGAAAGGGTCTGAATCTCCTCTTGCGGGTCCTGCGCCGGTGCTTGGAACTTCCTATGGGCATGCCGGAGCATCGGTCGAGATGTGGATGCAGGAGGGCAAAGACAAAGCCTGGAGGGTTTCAGGAACGACTGGACTTGTCAGGAAGTTGTTCAAGCCAGGCAGGAAACATGATGAAGAACTTATCTCGCTAGGAAGGGATAACATGAGATAGGTCTTTGACCTACTAACGGGTCACTGTCACCCCAGGAAACACCTACATAGAATTGGGATTGCCGAGGAGAGTATATGTAGGAAATGCGGATTGGCTGAAGAATCGGCAGAACACATCCTACTGGAATGTGAGGCTTTAGATAGAGCCAGAAGTTTTACCCCAGGCCCCCCAGGGCAGGAAAGGGAAACCATCCAAAGAAACACAATAGGTAGCATCTGTGCCTTTAAGAGGAATACTGGTATTACTGGGTGGGAGTAACTAGGAAATTTTAGGGGGCAAAAGATCTATTTGGTCGATGTCGGCAGGGTTCTTTTAGGATCTTGCAACCCATGGAAAAAAGAAGAAAAACTCCAGTTTAATCTTAAGCACATAATTACATTTTTTTTAAAACAACAATTTTGTTATTAAATTAAATACTGTGTAGCGAGAAATAACATTAAAAACAAACGATAGACCTACTTACATAACTTCACTTTCAACCCAAATAAACCTTCGAAAAGTTTCCATTGTGCGAGCGGGCTACAAAAAAGGATTTTCTGATCGATCCAGCCGTGGTTTTTATACCCCGGGGAACCTGTTTGCTCTGCTCTACAAGTTTGGCAAAAATTAAAACCACGAGTCCGACAAAAAGTAGAAACTCGTTGAAACGAGATCTTCCTGCGCTCGCCTTTTATAGGCCGAACAATTTGGATCACTCGCTCAGAAACATGTCGCTAATTAACCCAACCCGACCGCAGAGCTTTGAAATCACCTTTTATAGGCAATAACCTATTACAATATATATCGTAATTAGTTTGTATTTGTGAAAGTGAGTGTGATAATTCATGTTTTTCTTATGCACGGGATTGAATATGAGTTCGTTAAAGTGTAAACATAACCTAAAATTTTAATTGATAAAAGATGTAATCATACTAATATTATAAAGAGGTCAAATTTGTTTGTTTGTTTCCAGGAAGTAATCTCTGGAACCACTGAACCGAATGAGAAAATAGTTTTACTAATAAAAAGCTTCACTATCACTGGTTAACATAGGCTATAATTAATTTTGATAAAAACATTTTGTATTTCAATATTTGTAAATTTAGTCGGAAAAATTCTTAGGTTAGGTCTAGACTGATGAATTACCGTAGCAACTAATTGAATAAAATAACAGATAAAACGCTGTTTCCTCTAATATTTCCATTAACACCTGATTTCACACTTTGAAGCAACTATTGGTATTTCTAACTTTTAGGTTAGGTTTTTATTAAAGTGTAGACCTTGCTGGTTCTTTTAACCTTTTCTTTACTAATATTATAAAGAGGTATAATTTGTTTGGTTGTGTTTTTTTTTTATGTATTGGGTAATCTCTGGAACTAGTACTAAACCGATAGAAAAAATAGTTTTACTAATAAAAAGCTACACTATCCCTGAATAACATAGGCTATAATTCATTTTGATAAAAAACATTTTGTATTTCATATTTGTAAATTTAGTCGGAAAAATTCTTAGGTTATGCCTAGACTGATGAACCAACCCATGTATTTACATTTATTAAAATAGCAATCAATTGAACAAAATAACCTAAAACAGATAAAACAGCTATTTGTTCTAATATTTCCATTAACACTTGATTTCACACTTTGAAGCAACTATTTGTATTTGTAACTTTTATTTTAGATTTTTATTAAAGTGTAGACCTGCCTTGCTGGTTCTTTTAACCTTTATTATATCTGATGTTATAAAATATACGAAATAATTTGATTTGAACATTTAACATTATTTAACATCTTATCTTTGAGATTACTAAACATTTGTTATTTAAATATTTGTAAATTTAGTCGGAAAATGCTTAGGTTAGTTCTAGACTGATGAACCAACACATGCATTTACATTTATTACCATAGCAACCAATTGAATAAAATAACAGATAAAACAGCTGTTTGCTCTAATATTTCCATTAACACCTGATTTCACACTTTGAAGCAACTATTTGTATTTCCAACTTTTATGTTAGGTTTTTATTTAAGTGTAGACCTGAGCCTTGCTGGTTGTTTTAACCTTTCCCATACTAATATTATAAAGAGGTAAAATTTGTTTGTTTCTAGGAAGTAATCTCTGGAACTAGTACTAAACCGATTGAAAAAATAGTTTTACTAATAAAAAGCTTCACTATCCCTGAATAACATAGGCTATAATTCATTTTGATAAAAACATTTTGTATTTCAATATTTGTAAATTTAGTCGGAAAAATTCTTAGGTTAGGTCTAGACTGATGAATTACCGTAGCAACTAATTGAATAAAATAACAGATAAAACAGCTGTTTGCTCTAATATTTCCATTAAGGCTCGGCTCCCTACATTCAAAACGGCGAAGTTGGGTACCAATTTCCATGTTAAATAACCAAAACATACCTTCACTGTTAAGCATATTTTTGTGTTGTTTTTGTCAAAAAAACGAAAGCTGTACTTTTTTTCTTAAAGCAAAATAGATTGTGGGTGTTGAATTGCTAAGGTTTTTTGCAATATCACTTTTTGCAACTGAGTAAAAATTTAATAAAGTTTACCATTTTTAACCATTTATATCATACGTTTATGAAAACAATAAAACGGGTTTTGAAAATGTATCCAGCAATCAACATCCGCATATGACAGTTCTTCAAAGTGAAACCAAATTTTTAAATTTATTCCACGAATTAACGTAAAAAAATGACTTATTCTGTAGCATTGCTCTTATGGGAATCAGATCCAATATGGCGGGCAGGGTAGCGCGGTAGCGCCCCCTCAACACCTGATTTCAAACTTTGAAGCAACTATTTCTAACTTTTAGGTTACGTTTTGATTAAAGTGTAGTACTGAGCCTTGCTGGTTCTTTTAACCTTTTCCAAACTAATATTAGACTATAAATAGGTATAATTTGTTTGTTTGTGTGTGTTTTTTTTATGTAGGCCTATTGTGTAATCTCTGGAACTAGTACTGAACCGATTGAAAAAATAGTTTTACTAATAAAAAGCTTTACTACCTCTGAGTAACGTAGGCCATAATTCATTTTTATAAATCATTTTTTACTTTCTCACTATACTGTAGTATAGAGAAAGTATAGTGATCGCAAAAAAAAAATCGATGTTGAGATTTTTGTGGAAATATCCGTTTTGGGACTCCATGAGTGGTTTGTACAAAATGTCTGTCTGTATGTCTGTATGTATACAAAGCTAGAGCGAAAACTATTCGATCGATTTCAAACAAATTTGCACCAGACATGTCAAGTAGGCCTGTATAGATGCACGAAAAACGGATTTGAAAATTTTGAAAAACAACCCCCTTTTTGGCGAAACCCCCCCAAAAAATCGATTATTATTTTTTTATAAACAAACGGCTTTAACGATTTTGATAAAATTTGGCTTATTTTTAGCCTTTAATGTACCCTATCATATGCAAAGAACAGCATCTTTCTAAAAATTATCGTTTAGCTAATAATAATAACTGATTTTTGGGGTTTTTTGGCCATAAAGGGGGTTGTTTTTCAAAATTGTTAAAACCCTTTTTTCGTGCATCTATAAAAGCCTAATTAACGTGTTTGGTGCAAATTTGTTCGAAATCGATCGAATAGTTTTGTCTCTAGATAATAATAATAATATTTATTAGTTAATCTCCAACTTTAATAAAATAAACGGTACCAGAAACTGGCACATACTTTCTCACAAATACATTTAAATTACTAAACAGATTCATTGTGACTTGTAGGGTGGGGTAGGAGAGTTTTTTTATTAAAGTTGGAGATTAACTAATAAATATTATTATTATTATTATTATCTAGAGAGAAAACTATTCGATCGATTTCGAAAAAATTTGCACCAAACACGTCAATTAGGTCTTCATAGATGCACGTAAAATGGTTTTGAATTTTTTTTAAACAACCCGCTTTGTGGCAAAAAACCCCCAAAAACAGTTATTATTATTATTATTATTACTAGCTAAACGAGAATTTTTAGAAAGATGCGGGTTTCTGTATATGGTAGGGCACATTAAAGGCTACAAATAAGCCAAATTTTATCAAAATCGTTAGAGCTGTTTTTTAATAAAAAAATAATAACTGATTTTTTGGGGGTTTTTTGGCCAAAAAGGTGGTTGTTTTTCAAAATTGTTCAAAACCGTTTTTCGTGCATCTATACAGGCGTACTGGACATGCAATTTGGTTGAAATCAATCGAATAGTTTTCTCTCTAGATTTGTATACTTTTATTAAAGTAGGCGATTAACTAATAAATATTATTATTATTAGCTAGAGAGAAAACTATTCGATCGATTTCGAACAAATTTGCACCAAACACGTCAATTAGGTCTTTATAGATGCACGTAAAAAGGTTTTGAAAAATTTTGAAAAACAACCCTCTTAATAGCCAAAAACCCCCAAAAATCAGTTATTATATATTTGTAAATTTGGTCGGAGAAAATTCTAAGGTGAGGCCTAGACTGATGAACCAACACATATTTCTTAAATGTATTTACATTCATTACCATAGCGACCAATTGAATAAAATAACAGATAAACAATCTGTATGCTCTAATATTTCCATTAACGGCTGAATTGAAGCGATTATATGTATTTCTAACTTTTAGGTTAGGTTTTTACCAATACGTTGTCGCGCGGGAATTGGTGAGCGTAGCGAGGAGGGGTGTAACCACTAGGTTACTACGAAATGTTTCTTAACCCCGTAACAGACGGAAACCCCATCTGAAAATAGAATTGGCTGTTCTCGGTAACATTATTTTCCGAAGGGAAACCGATGTTTCTGCAGAAGCCTAAATAATTTTTATTCCATCAAGCCGTACCAGTATTTTTACCGTGAGTCAATACACCCACACACACCGCCTACAAACTGCAGAACTATTTGTTGACGTGTCACTTGTCGAGGATGTTTACATATCAAAATGTCCAACATTCGGCCTAGGCCTTACACCTGCGCGCATGCGTCATACTCTTACCGTGACTCATAAGGCGTAGTCGCTGGGTGGAGGCCTAAGGAGGAGTTGTGAAACAATAAGTGATTTCCTGTGTCTAGGCTAAATGAGTCTCATCAGCTGATCGTTTGCATGCATTTCTCACTCGCGGACTGCAAACGGAAATCCCTTTCCGATATGGAAAATCTAAATTTTACAATACAACTATACTAAAATTTGTATCTTGTAGGATGTCCTACAATAATGTTATAGGTGGGGTATATGATATTGAATAAACGGTACCAGGAACTGGCACATACTTTCTCACAAACATATTTAAATTATTAAACAGATTCACTGTGACTTGTAGGGTGGGGTAGGAGAGGTGATTTTTTATTAAAGTAGGAGATTAACTTATAAATATTATTATTATTATTATCTAGAGAAGAAACTATTCGATCGATTTCGAACAAATGTGCACCAAACACGTCAATTAGGCTTGTATAGATGCACGAAAAAGGTTTTGAAAAACAACCCCCTTTATGGCCAAAAACCCCCAAATTCAGTTATTATTATTATTATTATTATTAGCTAAACGAGAATTTTTAGAAAGATGCGGTTTTTTACATATGGTAGGGGTACATTAAGGGCTACAAATAAGCCAAATTTTATCAAAATCGTTAGAGCCGTTTAAAAAAAAAAATAATAACTGATTTTTTGGGGACTTTTTGCCAAAAAGGGGGTTGTTTTTCGAAATTTTTCAAAACCGTTTTTCGTGCATCTATACAGGCCTACTTGACATGTCTGGTGCAAATTTGTTTGAAATCGATCGAATAGTTTTCGCTCTAGCTTTGTACACATAGGCCTACAGACATACATTTTGTAAAAAACCACTTTTTTGGACTCAGGGGGTCCCAAAACGGTTATTTCCACAAAAATCTCAACACCGATTTTTTTTGCGATCACTGTACTTTCTCTATACTATAGTATAGTGAGAAAGTGAAAATATATAATGGATTTCACCCACCTTGAGATTAGAAATTGTGTATTGTCCACGTGCCGTAGTCCAAATTTAAAAATAATATTAGGAATGTATTCCACGACAACACAATCACAGACAGACAATACACGCACAAGACATAACACACACAGTAGCCTACAATGGACCTAATTTTAAAATTACTCAAGAAAATTCGCGCCAAAAGAATCTCACGTACGAGAATGAAACTCTTTTAGGGGTTTATCTAAAACAAATTTGTTTTTGTTGTTGTTTTGTTTTTGCACATTTTGTTTTTTTACACGACTCTATAGCTCGCTTGGTTCCCCCAAAATCGATCAAAACGTAAAGTACCATAAAAGTACCCGGTTCTAATCCGGGGATTTTTTTACCGTGGGGGCGTCGTCCGATCCGCGTTAGTAAGCTGCGAGCTGAGCGAGGCCCGCACACGATCCGAGCTCGCAAGGTCGATATGCAAACTCGCAAAGCGAATGGGACGAATGAGCTCGTGAGTCAAAACAGTATTTGGTGAAAACAAATATATTTCGTACACACATTTGAGTAGATTAATTTCCCAAATAGTTTGGTGAAACCATAAAACATATCTTATCTTATTAAACGAGCAATTCTTGTATATGTCTTTGTATATGTCGCGGATCTCGAAAACGGCGCTAACAATTTTGATGAAAATTTGCATACAGGGGTTACTTGACGTCAGGAATTGAATGCGCTAGGTCTTATGTCTTCAAAAACGCGCGTTAAGTCTGAATAAACGGTATCAGTTAACTGACACAAACTTTCTCCCAACTTACTGTAGTCAAAATAATATTGTTTTTAATAATTTTATTTACTACTTTTTAGAACAAAAAAAAAAAATAATATTCTACCTACGTCAATCGTATAAAAAAAATATTGTCCCAGGCGGGATTCGATCGCGCTACCTATGAATTACTGGCCGTGCTCGCTACCGTGGTGCTACCCCGTGCGGCCGCTGCCGCGATGCTAGATTGACAACACAAACTTCTTTATTTTTAAACATTTCCCCATAATTATAAAACGCCGAAGTTTTGATAAAAGCTGGTGGTGTCATTTTGTTTGGCATCTTAAGCACTATAAATACTGAAAATTTGATCAAAATCGTTAGAGCCGTTTTTGAGAAATTTTGAATTTTTGTCGCTTTTTATGGGTTTTTAGAGGTAAATTACCCTTAAAAATTAAAAAAAATTTAAAAAATGCCTGGAGATATCAGGGTTTAGTACCTACATACCAAATTTCATGAAAATCGGACCAATAGTGTCCTCTCTGGTCGTGTATACAGACAGACAGACTGACAGACACACACCACTCTAAAAACACTTTTTTGGGTTCAGGGAGCACCAAAACAAAAAATTCCACTAAAAATATTTTTGGGTTCAGGGAGCACCAACACAGATAATTGCACTAAACAATTTTTGGGGGTTCTGGTAGCACCAAAACAGATAATTCAACTGAAAATTCAAATTCGAACATTTTTACGAAAACAATACTTTCTCCATACACTACGTATAGGGTGGAGAAAGTAAAAATGCGCATACAATTTAAAATCTGAACTTCTTTTTATACTACCTTATAAGTCACTTAGAAGGCGAATAGGTACAGCTTCTTTTTATACCTCCTTCAAAGTCACTAAATATTCGAATAGATACATTATAGATACAATCCGGATGTTAAAAATACTGAACGATGCTCGTTCACCCAGGTACAAACGATCCAAAGATTAGCGAGTTTTCCAACTGCGAGCGAAGCGAAGCAGCCATCTAAGGCCGTAGGCCGAGGCGGGGTTGGGACGCGAATCGACCAGGGGCAGAGCCCCTAGTATTTTATGAAACGAGCAATTCTTGTAGCCTATATTTGTTTATAAATTCATTTCGGAGATCTCGCTAACGGCTCTAACGATTTTGATGAAAATTTGCCCATCGGGGTTTTTTGACGTCAGGAATCGAATGCGCTAGGTCTTATAGCTGCAAAAATGCGCATAAAGTCAGCAAAACGCGTATACAATTTAAGCTCTGAACTTCTTTTATATACCACCTTTGAAGTCACTAAGTATAGGCGAATAGATACATTATATATACAATAAAGATGTTTTACAAACAGATGTTAATCTGTTCATTTTAGCTCCAGATGTTTATATACTATTTAACAAACATAAATCATTAACAATGAATCAGGTGGTATTATTTTCAACTTATTTCTTTATTCAAACACCAAACGTAACTAAAACATTATTTGTGTGCTGTTATTAACCGTTCTGAAAACCTTTTCACCAGTTTCTGCATTCTTTACATTTCTATGAAGGTAATATAAATTATTTAATGATTATAATTATTATTTGTTACTTTCTCACTATAGGCCTACTCTATAGTATAGAGAAAGTATAGTGATCGCAAAAAAATCGATGTTGAGATTTTTGTGGAAATATCCGTTTTGGGACCCACTGAGTCCAAAAAAGTGTTTTTTACAAAATGTCTGTCTGTAAGTCTGTATGTATACAAAGCTAGAGAGAAAACTATTCGATCGATTTCAACCAAATTTGCACCAGACATGTCAAGTAGGCCTGTATAGATGCACGAAAAACAACTTTTAAAAATTTTGAAAAACAACCCCCTTTTTGGCCAAAAAACCCCCAAAAATCTGTTCTAACGATTTTGATAAAATTTGGCTAATTTGTAGCCTTTAATGTGACCTACCATATGCAAAAAACTTCATCTTTCTAAAAATTCTCGTTTAGCTAATAATAATAATAACTGATTTTTGGGGGTTTTTTGGCCATAAAAGGGGTTGTTTTTCAAAACCATTTAAAGTGCATCTACAAAGGCCAAATTGACGTGTTCGGTGCAAATTTGTTAGAAATCGATCGTATAGTTTTCTCTCTAGATAATAATAATAATATTTATTAGTTAATCTCCAACTTTAATAAAAAATCACCTCTCCTACAACACCCTACAAGTCACAGTGAATCTGTTAAATAATTTAAATACGTTTGTGAGAAAGTATGTGTCACTCCTGGTACCGTTTATTATTTCTAAGTAAATAAACAATATCAAATATGGCCTATTCGTTGGTTAGGTTACCTAACATCCTGTACCTATGGAGGTTTTTGGACGTCAGGATTCGAATGCAATAGGTTCTATACCTGCAATAAAATCTAATAAAATGTTAGAACTAGTTACGCTCATGTTTTTCTTTAAATTTAAATAAACAGTTCATATGTACGTAAGATCGAAAAATATATATAATTATGCGATTCGTATTTACATACATTTTCCTAAAAAAACAATTAAAAAAAAAAATATTTAGCGATGTTCGGTCGCCCAGGTACTAAACTTAATTTTGTGAATTCGCTCAGCGGTTCAGCTGCGTGGTCGAATCTATCATGTAGAGGACAAGTCGTAGCAGTTTTGTGAATAGTCGACTGGTTTCTGTTGACGGGTTAGGCCAAGCGGGACAGACAGAATACCATATGGTTTGACGTAACCCAAGCCATTCCGAGTGTTGGGTGACCGCATATTGATGCCGCGGTGCGGTCACTCGCTTTGCTAGGTGTGATGCAACCTTCGCAACGTGTCATACTACACTGGAAACCATTTGCATAATCGGTTCTGGAGATTTTGTTCTCGTTCTTCAAATTAAGACTCTGCTCCGGCGGAGGAAAACGTGTGGAGAGCGTCTGTGGAGAATAGTTTTAAACTTAAATACGTACCGGCAATGCCGTAGCCAGGGGGGGGGGGTCAAACCCCCAAAATTTCGAAATTTAGTAGTAAAAATTAATACTGTGTTTAAAAAGTGCAAATTAAATTATAAAATAGATAACACAACAGAGGATCCAACAACATATTTTACATCATTGTGCATTGCATGCATACTGATATTTAGATTTGCTTGATTAAACGATTAAACTACAACGTACAATACACATGGCTGCAGTGGGTTACAGCCTTACTCTCTTGTGAGCTTGATCTGATATAAGAAAACTACGAAGGTTCAACAAAAATACTTTACTCTAGCAAAACACGCAATGCATTGTGTAATGAAAATACTCCCAATAAGGGGGTTGGCGTGCGAAGCACGCAACGCATTGTGCGTTGAAAATACTCCCAATACGGGGGTTGGCGTGCGAAGCACGCAATGCATTGTGCGTTGAAAATACTCCTAATACGGGGGTTGGCGTGCGAAGCACGCAATGCATTGTGCGTTGAAAATACTCCCAA